>JAIUZE010003937.1:0-12123 GCA_022085475.1 Heliosperma pusillum
AAAAACATCTTTAGTCCACTCGAGGAGAAGTTACTGTAAATGCGTGGCCACGCTCGGAAAGAGATCTATGGTAGATTTTCCGGTCAGACAGTTACTCTCCCTATCGCGAAAACCACTCTAGATATTGTCAATCGCAAGTGCGACCTGAAAGACACCTTGCGTTGAGTGGGAGATGTGATAAAGAGACAAGAGAATCGGTGACGCACACTTGTGTCAGACAAGTGGGAGATTGTTGGAGTAGGTGTCCTCCACAATAGTGCGCCACAGAATAAATCTTATTATGGAATATAATTGGGATAATTATTGACTACATATATGATTAGTCAGTTGATTAACGTAAATCAATAACGGTTGGCTAACTAGAGTTTAACGTTATTGTCGTTTGACGGCGGTGATCAACTGATCCCTTTCGGTCACACCTAAAGGATGAAATCCAAATAGTAACTAATTATTTGTATACGATACAGTTAATTAGTACATTACATATATTCGATATGTACGAGAGTTATTTATTAGAAATTGAGTTAAACTCAAATTCGTTAAGCTTATTTTTCAAATTATGCGATAATTTGACTAATAAATTTGGGATATCTTATTTTAATACGATTAAATAAGATTTTAACTTAGTAATTAATCGTTAATTACGTAATTATTGAGGTTTTTTGAGATAGGGTATTAGTCATACTCTATTTCCAAGGATTGTAAAATAATTAACTAAGCATTTGTGGGAACCCATTATATATTGATATAATGGTAAAATATTACTTAAAATGTTAAGTAAATATTATTTATTTAATTGAGTCATATAATTGTTATATGATCAAATTAACACTTAATTATACAAGATAATTAACCATATGATCAATAAGTATTTGTGAGACAAATATCAAAAATCAAAATGGATCCAACTAGGCCAAAATGGCCGGTTATGTTGTAGTTCAAAGGTGATGATTTTAGTTCTTGTTTTTACTATTTAGTTACTTATGAAAGTGACATTACAAGTAAGAATAATCATCATATATACTACAACACTCCACTCTAATGCATGGGACAAAATTGAGCAAAATAATAGTCCATATTTGGACTATGACATCCGACCAAAATGGCCTATATTATGAACATTTTGTGTTCATTTTATACTTACTTCATTTTTGTTCAATTTGTTTAACTTCTCTCTAAAACTCTTCTTCTCACTAAAACTCTCATATACTAATATTTACTAAGTATTACTAGTGTAGTAATATAGTCATAATATTATTAGTATTATATCTATCTTATTATCTAGTTAATAATAAGGGTAGATTATTTGGGTTAATCTTGGTGCAACTTGAAGGAGGTCTTCTAGTTTGGAGATTTCATGTGTTCATCCATATTTATAGCTCAAGAACAACAAGAAGGAGTTCTTTTTGTGCCCATATAATTTCCATATCAATGTGAGGAAATTTCTTCTTTTATATAAATGTCTTTATATTTGCTTGCATGTTACATAGATCATTATAAACTAAATTAATAAGTAATTTAGTAAATAATTAGAGGAGTCTAATTAAGGTCTATGGACTTTCACCCTTGTCACTGTTTTGACCCAAAACCACTCCCAATGCATAGTCACTTGCATCGGTCATGATTTCAAATGGAAGATCCCATCGTGGTGCTTGAATAATTGGTGCGCTGACCAATCTCTCCTTCAAGTCATCGAATGCTTTCCTACATGAGTCATCAAAAACAAACTCCGCTTCTTTGTGCAAAAGCTTACATAAGGGGTTAGCAATCTTGGAAAAATCCTTAAGAAATCTCCGGTAGAAACCGGCATGTCCTAGAAAAGACCTAATGTCTCGGGTGTTAGAGGGATAAGGTAAAGTTTTGATGATGTCAACCTTAGCCTTATCCACCTCAACCCCCCTTTCCGACACTACATGTCCTAGAACGATGCCACTAGTCACCATGAAATGACATTTTTCGGAGTTTAAAATGAGATGGGACTCTTGGCATCGCTCTAAGACAAGAGCAAGGTGTTTAAGACATGCATCATAGGAGTCCCCATGGACGGTGAAATCGTCCATGAATACTTCTATGATCCTTTCTACATAGTCGGAGAAAATACTCAACATGCACCGTTGAAAAGTTCCCGGTGCATTACACAAACCAAAGGGCATACGACGATAAGCAAATGTACCAAATGGGCATGTGAATGTGGTCTTGACTTGGTCCTCGGGTGCGATTGCGATTTGAAAATACCCCGAGTACCCGTCAAGGAAACAATAGAAAGCTTTTCCCGCTAGTCTTTCTAACATTTGATCAATAAATGGTAGCGGGAAATGGTCTTTCAATGTAACCGCATTCAAGCGGCGGTAATCAATACACACCCTCCAACCGGTTTGTGGTCGGGTGGAGACCAAGTCTCCTTGTGCATTCTTGACTACCGTCACTCCTCCCTTTTTGGGTATGACTTGAGTTGGGCTAACCCAACGAGAGTCGGAAATAGGGAAAATGATACTCATTTGCAATAGCTTAATTACCTCTTCTTGCACTACCTCCGCCATGGGTGGATTGAGCCTCCTTTGGGGTTGTCGGACCGGTTTGGCATCCACTTCTAGACGTATCTTGTGCATGCAAGTCACCGGGCGTATCCCCTTTAGGTCCGCTATGCTCCAACCAAATGTATCCTTATGCTTTTGAAGTAATGCTATCAATTTGTCTTCTTGGTCCTCGGTGAGTGTGCTTGAAATGATAAATGGTAGGGTGTTCTTGTCCCTTAGAAAGATGTACTTCAAATGGCTTGGGAGGGTCTTCAACTCGACCTTTGGGGGCTGGAATATGGAAGGGAGGGGCTTGTGGAGTGGAATACTCAAGGCAAACAACTCGGACATGTTCGCCAGTTCAAGACGCAGGCTGCGTCCAGTGACGCAGGCTGCGTCGTGTGACGCAGGCTGCGTCCTACGACGCAGGCTGTGTTGAGCACTGGTTTGCCCTGTTTTCAGCATTTCTATGACGTTGAGTTCCTCATATGTTTCTATGGGCTCTTCCCTTTCCAAGTCTTCAAGACATTCCTGCACATCAACGGCCAACAACAACCCCAAACCTTCCTCTTCCATGTGGTTAGTTAAAGCTACCTCGAGTGGGTCTCTATCACAAAATTTATACATTTGATTCACTAATGGCTCAAAGATATCCAAGAAGAAACAAGATTGATGGTCACTCGGGTGCCTCATGGAGTCATATATATTGTAGGTTAATCTTTTCCCTTCAAACTCCATAGTCAAGCACCCGTTTGAAACATCGATCTTGGTATTTGAAGTTTTCATAAACGGCCTACCAAGAAGGAGAGGGGTGGCACTAGAGCTAGATTCCATATCTAAGACGTAGAAATCCACCGGGAAGACAAGATTATCGACTTCCACTAGCACATCCTCTACCATGCCCTTGGGATAAACACTAGACCTATCGGCTAATTGAATGACTACCCCGGTCTTAGACAAAGGTCCTAAGCCTAGGGTCTCATAGATAGATAGACGCATGACGTTTATAGAAGCCCCAAGGTCTAGCATGGCACGTTTAAAACTTTTTCCTCCAATAGTGCAAGAGATGGTGAACATGCCCGGGTCTCCACATTTTTTTGGTAAATTTTGCTTGAAAATTGCCGACACATGTTCACTCACCCTAACCTTATGGGTTCCCTTCTTAGGATTTCTCCCAGGTGTACAAAGTTCTTTCAAGAACTTTGCATACCTAGGGACACTATTCAACAAGTTAAGAAGAGGAATGTTTACCTCACATTTCCGGAAAGTCTCATATAAGTCATTCTCCTTGCAATACTTCCTTGTGCTTATCAAAGCACTAGGAAATGGGACTTCCGGTATGTACTCCTCCACTTCATCATCTTCAATAGTGTCTTTGCCCTTCCTTGAAGTGTCTCCCTTGGGGTTCATGCTTGTGGATGCCCTTTTTTCATTCTTCGATATCTCTTCATGACCAACCACCAATTCTCCTTGGTCTTCAATCTCCAAGGTTTCCATCTCAAGATTCTTCATCTTTTCCTTTCCTTTTCCAAGAAGGTTTACTTCCAACTCTTTGCCTCCCCTCAAGGTCATGGCACTAGCATTTTTCCTAGGTGGGGGAATGGTTTGAGATGGGAATCTTGTGGAGCTTGAGGCTTGGGATTTTGACAAATTTGAGGCCATTTGGGATAGTTGGGTTTCCAAGTTACTCACCCTAAGGTTGTTAGCCTCCCTATCCTTCCTTGCTTCCTCTCTATCCCTCCTTGCCTCCTTCCTATCTTTCTCTTGATTGGCAAGGAGTGTTTGCAAGATGTCATTCAAGTTCCCTTGAGAAGAAGAATTCCCTTGAATGGGACCTTGGTTTGGTTGTCTTTGGGATTGAGAATTACTTGGAAAATTTGAGTTGTTGGGTCTTGGGTTGTTGAAATTTCTTTGGGGATTTTGGTTGAAATTAGAGTTTCGGTTTTGGGTGGGATTTTGGGCTCTCAAGTGATTGAATTGACCATTTTCAAAGCTCTTTGACTTGTCACCTCCCCACCCCAAAAGATCACGGTTTCCCACTTGATTGTACATTCCTCCACAACTTGGGTTCCTAGAATTATAATTCCCATACCCCATAGCATTGACGCTCTCCATAGTGGCTCCTTGCTCAATCATGATGTAACATGTATTGGTAGCATGGTCACCTCCACAATATGAACATTCAAGGGTTCGGGGTGTTGAGAAAATGAGCTACTTTTGTTGACAACCAAGTTGGACACCATGCTTTTAAGCTCACCCATCTCTTGCATGATTTTGTGATTTTGAGAGGCATAAGGATCTTCCATGGAAGATACATTTCTAGAGCTTCCTCCCCTTTCATTCTTCCTCCCGTAGCTTCTTGTGTTCATAGCCAACTTCTCAATAATGTTGTTGGCCTCGGCCACATTAAGTGTATCAATGCCACCTCCGGTGGCGGCAATGATCATCCGTTGGTCGTTTTGGCACAACCCTTCATTGAAGGCCGTCAATAAATCGTCCCCCGACATCCCATGATATGGGCATCTTGCCACAAGGCTTTTGAAGCGCTCCCAATAGTCATAAAGGGTTTCCCCCATATCTTGCTCAATGGTAGTGATGAGCTTCTTTGAATGATTATGCCTTGAATCCGGGTAATATTTCTCAAGAAACTTTTTCTTCAAACCCACCCAAGTGGTGACGGAGTGAGCCGGAAGACAAAAGAGCCATTCCTTAGCGGCATCTTGTAGAGAAAACGAAAATGCCCTTAGCTTGAATTGGTCTTCGGTCACTCCTTGGGGAATAGCCCCTTGGCAAATCATGTGGAATTTGGCCAAGTGCCTATTGGGGTCATTTCCCACCATTCCATGGAATCTTGGCAAGTTATGGACAAAGAACCCCTTCAGCTCGAAGTTTACATCCCCCATGGGAGGATATGCGATACATAGTGGTTGCTCCTCATAGTTCCTTGCCCGGATCTCACCAATCGTTCTATTATCCTCCATATTGGGTGGGTAGAGGATGTTCAATGGGAATGGTACCCTCGGTGGTGACTCAAATGTTTGCTCCTGTAACACCCGGAAATGTACCCTATTTTTCTAGTAGAAATATTTTACGAAACTTTTTCAGTAATTTTAAGTTTTAAATTATAATTTTAAGTTCCGAGTCGAATTTCGAATTTCCGAGTTCGTATTTGGAATTTCTGCAAGATTTCATGAAAAAGCCGTCTTAAGTCTAGTTTGACTTTTCTGGACTTTGGAAATCGTATTTGACTTTTTCTCTCATAACGCACACAACTCATACTCCTTAACCTAATATTTCATTTCCTCACAAAAATCAAACACATTTTCTTTCTTCTTCCTTAAGCAATATTCCCCTCTTTGATTTCAAGCTTAGAATTGACGTAACTTCTTCGTTACTCAATAGAATTTACGTAAGTTTATCTTATTCTTCCTCCCGTACCTTCCTCTATCCGTATTGATAATAAAAATTATCGTCTTTCTCGCTTTTTAAGCATTCCGTCTTTCTCAAGATGAACTTTATTCATCTTTTTACGATCTAATTGTAGGTGGCGACCTCCAAGATCCCGACAAAGACTATTTCCGTATAGAAGAGGAGCTTGACGATCATTAGAGACGCTCAAAGGTAACGGTGAAGGGTTACTCGGTATTACTTACGTGTTTTACATGTTATATGCTAGAAAATCGTATTAGATAACGATTAGGAAGGTTAGAATCCATGCTATGATTAGTAAATGATGTTATATGATGAATATGGATGATATATATTGATTGTTGTTGATTATTAGAAGTATAATTGAGTTGTGAAATGAATTGGTTGAGCTTTGGAAGCTCTCGGGTGAAGAAGTGCTCCCAGCCGGTCGACCGGCCGCCGGTCTGACCACCGGCTGGGAACACATCAGAAACCCCTTTGGAAATTGAGAATTTGTATGAAGTGGTGCTCCAGGCCGGCCAACCGGCAACCGGTCAACCCACCGGCCTGGAACACATCAGTGTTGAAGTTTTGAGTTTGGTATGATTGGCTGTGCCGGTCGACCGGCCGCCGGTCGACTGACCGGCCCAGACCCCTTTTCTCTGTTTTTGCGTTTTTGCCTGTGTTCTGAGCCGGCCCACCGGCCGCCGGTCTCCAGCCCGGCCTGGAACACGGCTGTACATTTTTCCTTCAACTTCAAAAACTCGTAATTTATAATAGTTCGCATGATCCGTTTACCGTGTAATTTTACGTAATGTCTTATAATATTCATGTTTTGAATATTTGATATCTCTTTCGCATGTATCACATGTTTTGGTGACGGTTTTCGATATGTTCCCACTTTGAGTCGGTTTTTACAAATGAGTCGGTTTGAGCACTATTTTGTCTTGTGCTTTGTATTCTCATTCCCTTTGCTACCTTTCCGTTCGTAAGGCTGGAATGTCGGAACGGAGAGGTATCCTACTGCTTAAATGCATGGGTAGTGGGCATACGACGACGTTGTTGGGAGTTGAACGCTATGCGTTGATCGACCCGGCCGTCAAATGTTGTGTACTTGCGAGTTGGTGTTATTTGCATGTAGCGTACCGCATGTTATGAGGCTTGAGCTGTTTTTCCGCCTCTTTCGTGGATTGATCTACCGAATTTGGGTACTCGGCATATATATATTATAAGCCCGAGTCTTGGATGCGAAACGCTTTATCGCATGTCGAATCGGAAAATGTGATTCCGAGAATCTGGCCAGGTTTAGATTAGGAGCCGTTTAATTATCGTTCCTACCAGGAGGAAATTAGCCTACATATACGAAATGTAGCATCGTGTATGAGTTCAGGGAAATGTCCATCCCGGATGCCTTTAATCACATCTTTTCTTGCTGGGCAAACCGATGCTAAGTCTGCGTTTCATTTACCGTGAGAGTTGTCGTCTTGTGTCGTCTTTGAATGCGTGATTTCATGATATTGTTCATGGTCATTGCATGATTGGACACCGTCATTGTCTTGGTTCGTGAATGGATGATAATATTTTGGATTTATTGTGATCATCGCATGACTTGACTTGGTTTGTCTGTCGAGTCTCAATCTTATCAATCTTATACCGCTAACGTTGAGATGTAAGCCCTAGTGAGCGTATTCGGTTGCCTAAGAGTGTCTTCCCCGAGTCTTTGAATAACATGATGGATTCGGACTTGTACCTCTTATGCTCTTATCATTATATATTGATTTGCCTATCTATCCTTATTGTATTTCACATGTATATTCATATATGCATGATTTTACTTTTGTATTTCCTTCTATGTACGTTTAATGTGATATGGCTGGGAGAACCCGGAGTTACTCCCCACTGATTGCGGCGTTCATGTTTTTCATGAATGAACAGGTTGCTTGCATGGATGGCTTTTTGCTTATGCTATTTTGGGGTTCGGGTGTGAGCTAGCGGGCGTTGTCCCTGGATGAAACACCTCTAGACGTTTATTAGCTAGTTTGCTAATCACTTGTTCTTTGCTAACATTTTGAGAGACTCCGTCTCTTTGTTGTTTTTCGTACTTAGTTTGTAATATTTTGACACTCCTCGTATTATCTATCTTGCATGTATAAAAGTTTTAAAAATACCGTATTTCCGCATATTATTTCACATGCTTGTATGTTTTATATTTCCGTATTCGCGAGGGTTGTCACAGTTGGTATCAGAGCTTTTTTATCGCTCCCGACGCACACACGTGAACCCTAAACTTAAACTACTTGACCTTGAAATACTAAATGAGAGATGGGTAGACTTAAGGACCTAAGTTGGTAGTCTTTGGTGTACTTAATGTTTGTTAGGTTCTAACTTGTTTGTTGATTGTGTTGAGTGATGCTATGTTTGTTTGTATTTACCGTCTTAAGTGGATCATTGTGTTACCTAGAAGAAGTATCCTTTACCGAAGATTTAAGATTGACAAGCCTAATTGAAGTGTATTTCTTCCTCATCGATGATTTCTCTCGTCCTTAATGTTTGTATCATGCTCTTTTCCTTCTATCTAAATGCTTCTTTATCATCTAACTTCTTTTCCCCTTGGAAGTTACTCTTGATAGTTTCCTCCATCTTACCATTAGTATCCTTACCTTCCTCTTGTACCATTTTTGTGGATGCCTTACCCATTTGTTTGTGGTATATTATACTTGGTCGGAAGAACTTTGAATTTTGTGGAATATTAGTGTTTGCTAGAATGAATTTGTGATTTGAGGAAAATGGTGTAGATCTAAATTCACCCTATATTAATGATTGGTTGTAACTCTAAGGAAAAGTATGGTAAGATATGTTTGATGATTTTAGTGTATAAATGCTTGTCATGACTTGTGTGTTTGTGAGTATAGGCTTGGTGGAAAATCTTTTGGCTATAGTTCTTGGATTTAAATATATGATCTTACCTTATGGTATCGGAAACTCATTTGAGGTAGTAAGGTTTCGTTGTAAGTTGAACCATATTACTTGAGGATTATAGATATGAGCGAGATTCGATGATGTTAGCTATGATGGAAATACCTTGGGACGTTAATGATGATGTTTGACTTGAGGTTGTAATTTGTTAATAATGAACTCGTGGGCTATATGATGTTGATAATGACGTTTTGTTCAGTGTTCTACCTTGTGGCCGTAGGAGTTGAAAAGAGATTAGTATGGGGAATTCCTTATTGGTTCTTCGGTTTTTGAAACCTTTGGAAGTGTGTCAAATTTTGGAGTTGAGAGAATGTTATTATGTTTAAGTTGCAATTCCGAAATTGGGATACCGTGTTATGTGAAAGTATGGATGAATTGGGTTGTAATCAATTTGTTAAAGCTAGGTGTACCTTACTCCGATGATTTGTGGTACGAGGGTCCCTTGTAAGAGACCTTTGTTATTGAGATGATTTGCTTTGCTATCGCCCTGAGTTTGAAAAGGGAATTTTGTGGATTAAACCTTAAACCATTGCCCGTGCCATTGTCCCTTTTCATTTCCATTCTTGAATGTTTTTGTCAAGATTGATCTATAAGAAATTACAAGCTCGTACTTTCTTCCTTACTCAGATATCTTCATAACTCTACTATCTGCTTTATCTCTTCCTTAAATCAACCTCGTTTTCCTTTTTCGCCTTCGTCTTTTAATTCCTTCTTATCATAGTCTTTTGATGTTGCCTCCTAATGTTCCTTGTATCATGTTCTTTTATCCCTACTCTCTTGAGAGGTAGTTTTCTTATTAGCTATCGTAAGGGTTAGTAGGCGTGTTTTGAAGAAGTTTCGAATATGGTACCTAACCGTCCTATTAAACTAGTTTCATGTTTAGATGATTATAAGATTTGAGGATAAGCTTAGGATGAAACTCTCCTAGTGGTTTTAGACTATGAAAGCTTGATGTTGCAATATCATTTGGAGGATCGAAATAAGCATAATGATAGTTGGTTGTCGTGGTTAAGAATTTTAGTGATTTCTTTAAATGTTACTTGGGAAATTGTTGTCTTTAAATGTTGGACCCTAACGGGAATAAATACTTTGTGGAATTAGGACTGGATGACACAATTTGAGGAAGATTGTCATAAGCGAAAGCCGATGTATTGAGAGTTTGAAAGAGCTAAATAAATTGATTTACGGTCGCATTGCTCTACGATTGGCAAAAGTTAAGTGAAATGAGATTGTGAGACTAATCTCTTTTGAGGTTTTGTGATTCAACTTTTGGAAGATGAGAAGGTTCATTGTTAATAATTTAGGGTAATGAATTTTGGAATAAATTGGATCAAAGGATTTCATGGTAGGTCTCTTTTACCTTGTGGTTGTTAGCGATCATGTTTTCCTAGAGATAAATATTTTGATGGTGGTTTCCAATAAGAGTTTTGATGAAGCTAAGAAGACTAGAGTGCGTAATGAATCTTTCATGTGGTTGTTAGTTGTGGAGTCTACCGTGCCGATGGACCTTAAAAGATTCTAATTGAATTTGAATAACTGGAAGTTGTTACTCGAAGTTTCATGATTATGAAATATTTTGGTAGGAATCTGATGATTGAAAATGTTGAGGATATATTGCACTCTCTTGAGGACTAGTTTACTTGTGCTGTTAGTAAGGTCGAGTGGCGATCGACATTTGAATATATGGAAGATAGCATTGTGGTTCATTCCTCTCTATTCCCTCAAATTGATCCTTACTCAATCCGCCACTTTTCAATCCTTCCCCTTTTTAGTCCATTTTACTCGTTTGGACGTACCTCTTGGCATCGCGATTTGTAATGTCGATGTTCGAGTTCGCTCTAAGTTCGTGTAATGTCTTCTTATTTTGATTTTCCTTTGAGAAAACCTTCAAATCTCAATATCGTATTTCTAATTTTAACTTTTCAAGATAGTCTAAAGAAGGACTTTATATACTCTTTTTGGAGAAAATAGATTCTTTCGCTTTTATATTTGGATTTTGTGTTTGGTTGGGTGTTTAGATCTGTTATTGGAGACGTCCAGTGACTAGTCTGCACTTACTAACGTTTGTTTTGAATTTCGATTTCACTATTTCGACTTTAATTTGATTTGGATAATTAGAGTTCTCGTTCGCGACGAGCATTCTTGTGATCCGTAAATAGAGTTTCGCTCTTATGAAAAATTTCCTTAAAACGTTTTTTTTTAGATGAACCTCGTTTCATAAATATTTTCCCTTATAAAAGTTTTCGTATTAATTTTGAAAACCGATTCTTATCCTTGATACTTTAGTTTTCTATT
This sequence comes from Heliosperma pusillum, assembly GCA_022085475.1. Lineage (NCBI taxonomy): Eukaryota > Viridiplantae > Streptophyta > Magnoliopsida > Caryophyllales > Caryophyllaceae > Heliosperma > Heliosperma pusillum. Next base: position 11,196 of record JAIUZE010003937.1, read on the forward strand.
CGCAAGTTTCGAGGACGAAACTTTTTAAAAGGAGGGGTGATTGTAACACCCGGAAATGTACCCTATTTTTTCTAGTGAAAATATTTTACGGATACTTTTAAGCAAATTTAAATTTTAATATAGAATTTTATGTTCCGAGTCGAATTTAGAATTTCCGAGTTCGTATTTGGAATTTCCGCGAGATTCCATGAGAATCCCGTCTTAAGGCGAGTTTGACTTTTCTTGACTTTTAAGTCGTCTTTGACTTTCCTTGAGTTTTAAGTCGTCTTTGACTTTTCTTGAGTTTTAAGTCGTCTTTGACTTTCCTTGACTTTTAAGTCGTCTTTGACTTTTCTTGACTTTTGAGCCGCCTTTGACTTTCCTTGACTTTTCCGACTCACCCTTTACTTATACTCCCTCATACTCTTTTAACCTATTTCATTCAACATAAACCAAAACCCTTACTTCTTCCTTAAGCAAATATCAAACCCTTGCCTCCATAGCTTTTTCGATCTTTGAATCATCCTTGCTCCTTCGTTCCTTGATAGAATTCACGTAAGTTCGTCTCATTCTTCTCCTATTACCTTCCTCTATCCGTTTTGATATTAAAATCATCGTCTTTCTCGCTTTTTAATTAATCCGTCTTCTCAGGTGAAATATATTCTCGTTTATTACCTAATTGTAGGTGGATCTACTAGGAAAGCTTAGTAAATCGATTAAAAGACGCGTAAAGGTACGGGAAGGTTTACTCGATATCATTTATGTGTTTTACATGCTTATATGCTAGAAATCGTATTAGAATACGATTAGTAAGTTTAGGAATCATGTTATGGATGATGATTGTTGTTATTTGATGATTGTTGATGATGAATATTGATTGTTGATAGTTATTAGAAATGATTATGAGAATTGGAAATAAAAGGATTGAATTTATGTTGAAGGTTCTCGG
>JAIUZE010003938.1:0-25111 GCA_022085475.1 Heliosperma pusillum
AATTTTATTTAAAAAAATAATATGTTTGATTTATTTTTATTTAGATTTATTAAGATTTATCATAATTTAATATAATTATTTTGAATTTATTCGGAATTTAAAGAATAACGTTTACGGTTTTAACCGAACGTCATTTAACTATTCCCGACTCATCGGAAATCCCGTAACAAATTCAAAACTCGACTTTGGCATGAGTCACGCGCCCATGTCATCGTTTTCCACTCACTTGAGATATTTTAATTGTTTCGATTAAACTACTACAAATATCTAAGATATTTGTAGCTTTATCGATCCGTCCGTTTAAATTACGCAAATCGCTCAAAATCAGACCCGATTCCTACCCATTTCACACGCCCCATGTCACCTATTTTCCACTCATATTAGATCTTTTAATTAATATGATTAAACTAATAAAAATATATAAGATATTTGTAACTTTATCGGTCTGTCAACTTAAATTCCGCAATCGCTTGAAAACAGACCCGTTTTCTTTTCATTTCTCACGTCTCTTTTCTCTCCTCTCTTAAGCTTGATATTTTCTTTCTTTTCCTTATAATAAAATAATATCTTGATATTTAGTTCAATTAACTTAATCGCTAATTATATTTAATCGATTACCGTAATATAATTATTAAACGCGAATCAATTCCGTAACAACAATTTCAAAACCCGACATCCACTTTTGCCTATAACTACCCGGCTCATCCACTCTTCCTACTCACAAACAACTTTTCATTTTTCAACAAATCAAATTAAGATCAAAATATCACTTTCTTTAAGCGTTCTTGAGCGTTCTTCGCGTTCTTCATCCGTTCTTCATCGTTCTTGAGCAAAACCTTCATAAAACCTTCATTTCTTAATTAAATCCGTCCTAACTTATATTTCTAGGATCTCCTCTTCGCTCCCCATCTTCAAGTACGTTTTATTTTAAATTCCGACAAAATCGTTTTCAACACTTTAATTATGGAAAATTTATTTTTACTTCTAATAATGTTTTACTTGTCATTTCTTATAGGGGAAGATTTTGAAGACGAGTTTGGTAACTCGTATATATTAGGAGAAGACTAGAAGACGGGTTTCTTAGTTCTTAGTTCTTATTATTTTGGTGCTACTTGATTTTAGCTAGCTAAGGTAACGATTCCGAGTTACTCGACGAATAATGTTACATATCTTTAGTTATTGTTTATGATTTACGGTTTTTAATTAGTAACATGATAAGTAATCGTTTTTATCATGTTGTATGAATATATAAACATGTTGGTGTTCTTGGCATATTTTTATGGTTTGTTCATAATCTTGAATTTTTGTATGGATGGTGGTTAAAATGGTTGTTTGATGATTAAAACATGTTGGAAATATTTTGGGTGTTGTTTGTTGGTGAACCGGTTTTAGGGGGAGGGTGAACTGGACCAAACCAGACCGGTCCAGGCCGGTTCAGACCCGGTCTGGGTTGGTCCATGGTGGGTCCGGGTTTTGGTCTTTGGGTTGTGTCGATGTTTGATAGTTTAATTGTTGTTTGGACGGGTTTTAATTATGTTAAAGCATGCGGGAAATAATTAGAAACGGTTTTTATTAAAATTGTCAAAACAGGCCCAAATCTGTCCGTGGGCCCATCCAGGCCCATGTGGGGTCCGGCCCAACTCAGCCCGTGGGTCCCACTTTGGGACTTGTGACGGTTTTTGAGTTATCGACATTTTTATCGTGTTTTGTAATATTTAGCAAGTGGGAAATATTAATAAGAAAAATATTTAATTAAAAAGGTTTTTCATAAAATTATTATTTCTCACATGTTAGAAATTATAAGACGAGATCGTAGTTTAATTGGATATCATTTAAGTCAAGCGGGGTTTTCCGTAATATTTAATAATTCACATGTTAGAAGTTTTTATTAAAATAGCATGAAATGAATATGATGATTTTATGTTCAAGTCTATATGGTAAAGACTCTGTTCTAGCCGGTTTGACCAAACAGGTTTGGTCAAACTAAGATCTAGTCAGCCCCGTTTTGACTGATGACCCGTCGCGGGACTCGGGTCGGGGATTTGTCTTCAAGTAAGGTTTTATTTAATTAATGAATTCGCCTTAGTAGATATGAGGCGATATGATATTTGAATATGATTTATATGCAATTAGTCACATGATAGGATGTTTTTCCGGACTGTGAATTATATGGTTGGTGTCGTGTTGACTAAGTACCCAAGAGAAATTATGAGGTATATGGCGTCCTTGCACCATCTTAATTCTAAGGAGTTCTTGAGACCAGACATTGTTAGGGCCCGTAATATTTAACGAGGTCATATGGAGTTTGCCGCTTGATAGCTTCGTGCCCGGCTTGGGGGTTTTTATCCAAGTCGGGGTTTATGGCTGCCATTGTTTCCACTTTGGGAAATGGAGCCCGTTTAAGTACTAGCCAACCCCTTTGATGGATCTTCTTAGGGTGTACTCATGTGATTGTATCATGGGTCTTGGATGCGATGTTTTTCCGCATTTCTCTGGGTCTGCGCAGTCTAGGTTTAGGGTTGAGTCGTATCTTGGACATGTGTCTGAGAGGAACCTCTGAGCTAAGATATGTGCTTTGGATCTGGGCCATGTTATTAGTGTAACCGCTGAGCCTAGATGTGTGCTTGGTATGTGGGCCATGTTACCGGAGTGACCGCTGAGCCTAAATATTTAAGTATATCCTACCTCGTGGTATAGACTCGAGTTACAGTCGACTATTGACGTCACTAAGAACTTGTGCCTGTTTGTAGAAGTATTGGTCTTTCATGTGTGTATGATTCTATGAGTTCTAGAAGGTGAGATGCAAGCCGGCTAGGAGTGATAGAGTTTGGATTAACGATTGTTAACTGATTCACATGATTACGTGTTGATTAGGGTTTGAGTGTATCATGGCCATGTTTCTGAGAGGAACCTCTGAGCTAGCATACCAGCTTCCCTACCTCGAGTCATAGTTTATTATCGGTTTCACATGATAGCTTTAACATGCTAGGTTATTTGTTAGTTATCTGTTTCATAACATGAAAAGCATATCATATATGTTTAAGTTTTGTATTTTCCATATACATTGCTTTTATGTTATTCATGTTTCATTAAACTCGACATTTCGTGGCTGGGAGGCCTCGGAGTTACTCCCCACTGACTGTGGCTTCCGTGTTTATATTTAATGCGGTTGGCAGGTTCGTGATGCATACTTGGGTACATTGACGAGCTAGCGAGCGAAGTATTTACCTTGGACCTATATTCGGTTCTTAGATTGTATATTATTATACACTCTTTTATTTCCGTATTTATACGGGAGATATGTCTCCCGTCTTGTATAATTCTTATGTATAATATTATTTCCTTTTTGTAATGAACCTTTTTATTTATGACACCCTTCGTTATGTATTTAAATTATTTTTTTTCTTTCCGCAAATTTGAGGGTGTCACAGTTGGTATCAGAGCATTTTTGCTCCCGACGCACGTTTGTGTACCCTTGTATAAATAACTTGACCTTAATAAAATAATAAACTTGTGAGATAGAATGGTAGGATGGGTAGATTAGGATTTATGTTGTAGTCTATTTGTTTATGCTAATTGTTAGGAGTAACTTAATTTGTTTTGTTTCTTATGAAGACGGTTGGACCTCGGGTAGAAGAGATCGTTGTTACTGCCAACCAGGTCCCTGCTCATAAAGAAGACAATTGCCAAGGAGGCTATGCTTGGGTGGCTAGCCAGATTGCTAGGAGCAATATTACACCTTATGGTGGAATATGTGTTACCTAGAAGGAGTATCCTCTACCGAAGATTTGAAGATTTATAAGCCTAATTGAAGTGAATTCCTTCTTCATCTTTGAATTCTCTTGTCCTTATAGTATTATGCCCTTTTCCTTCCATCTAGGTGCTACTTTCTATTCCAACCTATTTGCCTCTTGAAAATTTCTCCTGATAGTTCCTCCATCTTAACATTGGTATCCTTACCTTCCTCTTGTAACATTTTGTTGGATGTCATACCCATTTGTTTGAGGTATATTATACTTAGTCGGAAGAACTTAGAATTTTGTGGAATATTAGTATTTGTGAGTATAAGCTTGGTGGAAAAGCTTTTGGCTATAGTTCTTAGATTTAAATATATGGTCTTACCTTATGGTATCGGGGACTCGTTTGAAGTAGTAAGGTTTCGTTGGAAGTTGAACCATATTACTTGAGAATTATAGATATAAGCGAGGTTCGATGATGTAATCTATGATGGAAATACCTTGGGATGTGATGATGATGTTTGGCTTAATGTTGCAATATCGTTTTGGGGATCAAAATAATCATAATGATAGTTGGTAGTTGTGGTTAAGAATTTTAGTGATTCTTTAAGTGTTACTTGAGAAATTGTGGTCTTTAAATGTTGGACCCTAACGGGAATAATAACCTTGTGGAATTTTGGATTTAGATGACCAAACTTGAGGAATATTGTTATAAGCAAAAACCGATGTATAGAGAGTTTGAAGGAGCTAAATAATTTGATTTAAGGTCGCATTGCCCTATGATTGGCAAAAGTTAAGTGAAATGAGAATTGTGACTAATCTCTTTTGAGGATTGGTGTTTTAACTTTGGAAGATGAGAAAGTTCATTATTAATAATTTAGGGTAATGAATTTTTGAATAAAATGGATTAAAGGATTTCATAGTAAGCCCTTTACTTTGAGGTGGTTAGCGGTCTTGTTTCCCTAATTATAAATATTTTGATGGTGGTTTCTGCTAAGAGTTTCGATGGAACTAAGAAGATTAGAGTTCGTAATAAATCTTTCATGGGTTGTTAGTTATGGAGTTTACCGTACCGATGGACCTTAGAAGATTCTAATTGAATTGGAATAATTGGGAGTTGTTACTCGATGTGTCATGCTTATGAAATATTTTGGTAGGAATCTGATGATTGAAAATGTTGAGGATAAATTGCACTCTCATGAGGACTAGATTTTGGTGCAGTTAGTGTTGTCGAGTTACGATCGACATTTGAAGTATCATAGATGGAAGATAGTTTGGTGATTCATTCCTCTCTTTTCTCTCTTTCTATTCGATTTATTCTTTCGAATATTTCGTTCCTTCTATCAATTATCATCTCGTATAGATAGGTTATTAGAAGCTTTAGTTAGAAATTTTAGGTATAGATAGTAGTGTTATTACATTTACTATGGAATTTTTGAACTAATCGCTTTTGAAAATTTTTGATGATTTCAAGTATTTTACCGTCAAGGAGTGTTGAGACTTGTTATTGGAGACGTTCGATAACTAGTTTCCTCATTTATTGATGTGAAAATGTATCTTTTAAAGTCTTTGACTTGGGACGTAGATGTTCTTAACAGCTGACGAGAACCTTCCGCCCCAGTGATAAGACTCTATATTTTTATTACAAGTATATTTTTAACAGTTTTGAAATAGACCTACATATATGTTACGTTCCTTCTTCTAAGTTTCGAGGACGAAACTTTTTTAAAAGGAGGGGTGATTGTAACAACCCGCAAAGTACCCAATTTGCTTAAGCAATAGCTTATGGATACTTTTCAGTAGAACTTAAGTTTTGAAAATAGGAAATTTTGTTCGGTGTCGTATTTTGAAATTCCGCGTTCGTATTTGGAGTTTTTGAGGGATTTCATGAAAAGACCGTTTTTGGTCATCTTTGACTTTTCTTGACTTTTAAACCGTCTTTGACTTTTCTTTGACTTTTTAAAGTCGTCATTGACTTTTTATTTATTTTTAAGTCGTCATAAACTTTTCTTGACTTTTAAGTCATCTTTGACTTTTCTTGACTTTTAAGTCGACTTTGACTTTCGTTGACTTTTTCCGACTCACCTCGTAATTTTAAAGACCGAAATTTTATTTTGAAAAATAATAAATTTAATTTATTTTTATTAAGATTTATTTGAATTTATGATAATTTAATATAATTATTTTGAAATTATTCGGAATTAAAGAATAACTTTTATGATTTAACCCCAAACGTCATTTAACTATTCCCGGGTCAACTTAAGTCCCGAAACCCGACTTGACATGAGTCATACGCCCCATGTCACTTTTTTTCCACTCATCTTAGATCTTTTAATTAATATGATTAAACTAATAAAAATATCTAAGATATTTGTAACTTTATCGGTCTGTCAACTTAAACTCCGCAAATCGCGTAAAAACAGACCCGATTCCTCTCCATTTCACACGTCTCTTTTTCCCCTCTTAAGCCTTGATATTTCTTTCTTTTCATTACTCACTAACAACTTTTTCATTTTACAATAAATCAACTTAAGATCTAATTAACACTTTCTTTAATCGTTCTTCATCGTTCTTCGTCGTTCTTCGTCGTTCTTCGTCGTTCTTGAGCAAAATCATCATAAAACCTTCATTTCTTATTCAAATCCGTCCTCACTTATATTCTAGAATCTCCTCTTCGCTCTCCATCTTCAAGTACGTTTTATTTCCAATTCCGACAAAATCGTTTTCAACAATTTAATTATGGAAAATCAAGTTTTAATTCTCATAAAGTTATTCTTGTCATTTCTTATAGGGAAGATGTTGAAGACGAGTTTGGTGACTCGTATATCTTAGGAGAATACTAGAAGACGGGTTTCTTATTTTCTTAGTTCTTATTATTTTGGTGCTACTTGATTTTAGCTAGCTAAGGTAACGATTCCGAGTTACTCGACGAATTAATGTTACATACCTTTAGTTGTTGTTTATGATTTACGGTTTTTAAGTAGTAACATGATAAGTAATCATTTTTATTATGTTGTATGAATTTATGACATGTTTGGTGTTCTTGACATGTTTGATTGATTTCTTCATAATCATGATTTTTGTATGGATGGTTGTTAAAATGGTTGTTTGTTAATTAAAACATGTTGGAAATATTTTGGTGTTGGTTGTTGGTAGAACCGGTTATGGGCTGTTTAGGGGGGGCTGGAAACCGGACCCAAACCAGCCGGTTCAGGCCGGTTCAGGCCCGGTCCAGACCGGTCTGGGTTGGTCCTTGGTGGGTCCGGGTTTTGGTCTTTGAGTTGTGTCGATACTTGATTGTTTTGTTGTTGTTTGGACGGGTTTTAAATATGTTAAGCATGCGGGAAATATTAAGAACGATTTTTAGTAAAATCGACAAAACAGCCAAAACAGGCCCAAACCAGGCCCGTGGGCCCAGTCCAGGCCCGTGTCAAAACAGACCCAAAACAGCCGTGGGTCCCTCTCCTTGGACTTGTGACGGTTTTTGAGTTTAGTGTTATTTTATCGTGTTTTGTAATATTTAGCAAGTGGGAAATTTTAATAAGTAAATTATTTAATTAAAAGCTTTTCATTATATTATTATTTCTCACATGTTAGAAATTATAATACGAGATTTTAGTTTAATTTGATATCATGTAAGTCAAGCGGGTTTTCGTATGATTTTATTAATTCACATGTTAGAAGTTTTAATCAAATAACATGTAATGAATATGATGATTTTATGTTCAAGTCTAATTGGTAAAGACTCTGTTTCTAGCCGGTTTGACCAAACGGGTTTGGTCAAACTAAGATCTAGTCAGCCCCGTTTTGACTGATGACCCGTCGCGGGACTCGGGTCGGGGATTTGTCTTCAAGTAAGGTTTTATTTAATGAATGACTGAGCCTTAGTAGATATGAGGCGATATGATATTTTGATTATTATTAATATGCAATTAGTCACATGATAGGATGTTTTTCCAGTGACTGTTTAATTATATGGTTGGTGTCGTGTTGACTAAGTACACATAGAGAATTATGAGTATATGGCGTCTTGACCATTCTAATTCTAAATGAGTATCTTGGACAATGACATTGATAGGCCCGTACTATCTTTAACGAGCATATGGAGTTTGCCGCTTGATAGCTTTTGTGTTCCCGGCTTGATGGATCTTCAAGTCGGGGCATGGCTGCCATGGTTTCCACTTTGGGAAATGGAGCCAGCCTTAGTACTAGCCAACCCTTTGATGGATCTTCTTAGGGGTACTCATGTGATTGTATCATGGGTCTTGGATGCGATGGATCTTCGCATTTCTCTAGGTCTGCGCAGTCTAGGTTTAGGGTTGAGTCGTATCTTGGACATGTTCTTAGGGTAACCTCTGAGCTAAGATATGTGCTTTGGATCTGGGCCATGTTATTAGTGTAACCGCTGAGCCCAGATGTGTGCTTGGTATTTGGGCCATGTCATTAGCGTGACCGCTGAGACTAAATATTTAAGTATATCCTACCTCGTGGTATAGACTTGAGTTACAGAAGTCTTCTATTGACGTCACTAAGAACTTGTGCCTGTTTGTAGAAGTATTGATCTTTCATGTTTGTATGATTCTATGAATCTTAGAAGGTGAGATGCAAGCCGGCTAAGGTTGATAGAGTTTGGATTACCGGTTGTGAAATGATTCACATGATACGTTTTGATTAGGGTTGGAGGTATACGGCCATGTTATCTGAGAGGAACCTCGAGCTAGCATTACCAGCTCCCTACCTCGAGTTATAGTTTATTAACGGGTTTTCCACATGATAGCTTTCCATTAATAGTGTATTTGTTAGTGAATGTTTCATAACATGAAAAGCATTTCATATATGTTAAAGTTGTGTATTTTCCATGTACATTGCTTTTATGTTATTCATGTTTAATTAAACTCGACATTTCGTGGCTGGGAGAACTCGGAGTTACTCCCCACTGACTGTGGCTTCCGTGTTTATATTTAATGCGGTCGAACAGGTGGTGAATGCATATTTGGGGTACATTGACGAGCTAGCGAGCGAAGTATTTACCTGGGACCTATATTCGGTTCTTAGATTGTATATTATTATACACTCTTTTATTTCCGTATTTATACGGGAGATATGTCTCCCGTCTTGTATAATTCTTATGTATAATATTATTTCCGTTTTGTAATGACCCTTTTTATTTATGACACCCTTCGTTATGTATTTAAATTATTTTTTTTCTTTCCGCAAATTTGAGGGTGTCACACATCTTTTATTTATTTAAATAATTTTTTTTCTTTCCGTAAATTTGAGGGTGTCACAAAAATAGCTCTGATACCAACTGTAACACCCTCAAATTTGCGGAAAAATAAACAAGTACTTTAAATAAATAAAAGATGAGAATACGTTTCTAATAGGTTCACTTTAGTGAAAATCGGTAAATTTTAAAACCGGAACCTACTATTCAATATATTCATCATAACAAAGGTGTCTTAAAGAAAAAGGTTCAACAAAAAGGAAATAATATTATACATAAGAAGTATCTAAAACGGAAGACATATCTCCCGTATAAAATACGGAAATAAAAGAGTGTATAATATAATATATAATCCTAAGAACCGAATATAGGTCCAAGGTAATACTTCACTCGCTAGCTCGTCAATGTACCCAAGTATGCATCACAAACCTGCCAACCGCATTAAATATAAACACGGAAGCCACAGTCTGTGGGGAGTAACTCCGAGTTCTCCCAGCCACGAAATGTCGAGTTTAATAAAACATGAATAACATAAAAGAGATGTATATGGAAAATACAAACCTTAACAAATACGATATGCTTTTCATGTTATGAAACAAATAACTAACATATAACCTAGCATATGAAAGCTATTATGTGAATCCGTTAACAACCTATAACACGAGGTAGGGAAGCTGGTATGCTAGCTCAGAGGTTACCTTTAAAACATGGCCATGATACACTCAACCTTAATCATACAAGATATCATGTGAATCAGTTAACAAACGGTAATCCAAACTCTATCAACCTTAGCCGTCTTGCATCTCACCTTCTAAGATTCATAGAATCATCAAACATGAAAGACCAATACTTCTAGAACAGGCCATAAGTTCTTAGTACGGCCAATAGTCGACTTCTGTAACTCGAGGCTATACCACAAGGTAGGAAAACATCCTAGTCCTAGACTGATCAGACCTAGCGACAACAGCTAACCCATTCCCTGTCTCATGACAAAAAGTACATGAGAAACTCTACTAGGCGACCCCCTAAGCAGAGATGGCTAGTACTTAAGCTGGCTCCATTCCCAAAGTGGAAGCAATAGGCAGCCATGCCCCGCTTGGAGATAAACCCCCCAGGCCGTGACACAAAAGCTATCAAGCTGTGAACTATATACTCGTTAAAGATAGTAAGGCCTATCAATGTCATGGTCCAAGATACTCATTTAGAATTAGAATGGTCAAGACGCCATATACTCATCATTCTCTATGGGTACTTAGTCAACACGACATATATCATACAATTAAACAGTCACGGGAAAAACTTCCTATCATGTGACTAATTGCATATAAATCATATTCAAATATCATATCGCCTCATATCTACTAAGGCTCATTCATTCATTATTAAATAAAACCTTACTTGAAGACAAATCCCCGACCCGAGTCCCGCGACGGGTCATCAGTCAAAACGGGGCTGACTAGATCTTAGTTTGACCAAACCCGTTTGGTCAAACCGGCTAGAAACAGAGTCTTTACCATTTAGACTTGAACATAAAATCACCATATTCATTTCATGCTATTTTATTCCAACGTCTAACATGTGAATTATTAAATCTTACGAAAGCCGCTTGACTTAAAGGATATCATTTTAAACTACAATCTCATGCTATAATTTCTAACATGTGAGAAATAATAACATTTTGAAAAACCGTTTAATTAAATAATTTACTTATTAAAATTTTCCACTTGCTAAATATTACAAAACAAGATATAATAATAACACTAAACTCAAAACCCGTCACAAGACCAAAGGAGGGTCACGGGTCATGGGCTGGACCGGGGTTGAACCGGGCCTGGACTGGGCCCACGGGCCTGGTTTGGGCCGGTTTTGGTCACTATTCCTAAAACCGTTTCTTAATATTTTCCCGCATGCTTAACATATTTAAAACCCGTCAAAACAACAACAAAACAATCAAGTATCGACACAAACCCATAGGACCAAATCACGGACCAACCAGACCGGGCTGGACCGGGTCTGAACCGGCCTGAACCGGCTTGGTTTGGGTCGGTTTTCCCAGCCACCACCCACGGTCCCACCAACAAACAACCCCAAATTATTTCCAACATGTTTTAATTAACAAACAACCATTTTAACAACCAATTTAACCATCATCCATACAAAAATCATGATTATGAAGAAATCATCCAAATATGTCAAGAACACTAAACATGTTAAAAATTCATACTACATAATAAAAATAACAACTTATCATGTTACTAGTTAAAACCGTAAATAACAATAAAATGAACAAAAACAAAAGTATGTAACATTAATTCGTCGAGTAACTCGGAATCGTTACCTTAGCTAGCACAAAATCAAGTAGCACCCAAAATAAGAACTAAAGAAATAAGAAACCCGTCTACTAGTCTTCTTCTAAAATATACGAGTCACCAAACTCGTCTTCAAAATCTTCTCCTATAAGAAATGACAAAAATAACATTATTAGAATTAAAACTTGATTTCAACAATTAAAGTGGTGAAAACGATTTTGTCGGAATTGAAAATAAAACGTACGTGGAGATGGAGAGCGGAGAGGAGACTCTAGAAATATAAGTTAAGACGGATTTGAACAAGTAACGAAGGTTTTGTGACGATTTTGCTCAAGAACGATGAAGAACGCTCAAGAACACCAAGAACGATTTTGATTATATTAAAGAAAGTATTAAAAAGGTATTAAGTTGATTTAGTGTAAAATGAAAAGATAAGTGGTGAGTAAGAGTGGAGGGAGTAGCCGTGTAAATATAGAGGAATTATGGAGTCGGGTTTTGAAATTGTTGTTACGGGATTGACTCGGGTTTTATAATTATATTATGGTAATTAATTAGATATTATTAGGTTTTATGATAGTTTAATCAAATATCTAGATATTAATTAGATATTATGTTATTGTAATCAAAAGAAAGAAAATATCTAGTCCTAAGAGAGGAGAGGGATTAGGCGTGTGGAGTAAGGAGAAAACGGGTATGTTTTTAAGCGATTCGATTTAAGTTGACAGATCGATAAAGTTACAAATATCTTAGATATTTGTATTAGTTTAATCAAAGAATTAAAAGATCTAAAATGAGTGGAAAGGGTTGACTTGGGCGTGTGACTCATGCAAGAGTCGGGTTTCGGGTTTGTTTCGGGACTTAAGTTGACTCGGGAATAGTTAAATGACGTTCGGGGTTAAACCGTAAAACCTACTCTTTAATTCCGAATAAATTCAAAATAATTATATTAAATTATCATAAATTCAAATAAATCTTAATAAATTAAAAATAAATTAAATTTATTATTTTTCAAATATAATTTCGGTCTTTCAAATTACGGGTTGTTACACGGGAAATTAAATTCTAGACTAAAACTAAAATTAGCTGAAAAGTATCCGTATAATATTTTTACTATAAAAATAGGGTACATTTGCGGGTGTTACACAAATGAATACTCAATCAAAACTTTCGATTAATTCCCAAAACACGAAAAACGAAGCCAGAATGAACGGATTGGCTTATTACACACGAAACACGAGAGTGAACTCCTTCTAACATTGAATTGACATTTTGAGGAGATACTCACAACTTCCTATTTTATTTCTTTTTCTTTTTTCGATTTTCTCTATTTTTTTCTTTTTTCATTTTTCTATTTCTCTTTTTCGTTTGAACATATCATCACTTCTTGAACATTGTCGTTCTCCCAAACTAACTTTGACATAAAAGAACAAAATCTTCTCAAAAGAGCACCCATACACCACAGTTTAGCTACTAGCTCAACAAGGTAGGCAGTTTTTATACGTAGCTATTATCTTGTGAAATATTTGTATGAAGAGACTAATTTTGAGGGGTAATTCAAAGTGAAAAAGGCTTCAAATCTTAGTGAATCATGAATGCAATGCTTACAGAAATGAAATGAGAACCATACTTATGCGTTTTGACATGACACACATCACAAGGAGAACTACACACACCTAAATGAGACTGGATATAGATGTACCAGTCTAAGGAGGTTCTACCTTACAATATATGTAACTTGCCAAATGTCAAGATCAAGCGTACTCATCTATAGATTCATTCCATGCCTACTGTGTACAAGACTTCCCCATGTATGCACAATTCAATGAATATTGAGTCATTATCTTTTGAAAGCTCTAAGTTTGGGAAATGTAACATGATAGCATAGTAAACAAGCAAGGAAAGCATGAAAAGCATTCAATTGTGTTCAAAAATTTTAAATTTTCTCTTTTCTTATTCAAAATATAAACGACTAAAATGCAGAATGGGAAAATCCAATCCCTCCCCCAAGCTAAACACCACATTGTCCTCAATGTGAGCACAAAGACTAAATATGCAACGAGATGCTCAATGGGAAGAAGGGTAAAAAGGGAAAAAGATGAAAGGAGAGTGAAGCTTACTAGTCAGTGCGGACTCCCCCAAGCTAGTCTTTTGGACTTGACAAGGAAGGTCTTCATAGGTTCTTCAAAGACTCTTTCATCTGCAAAATAAATCTAACAAAACAACGAAAAAAAAAGGAAAGCAAAAATAAAATGCAAAAAGAAAGGAAACACGGGTTGCCTCCCGAGAAGCGCTGGTTTAACGTCTCGCTCGACGAATTTTTCTATGAAATCATCTGGTTGGGGATTGACGCTCTATATAGACAATATCTAAGCATCCTATCATGGAATTGCTATAGTAGAGTTTCAATCGGTGTCCATTGACCTTGAATTTTTCACCATTATTAGCCATTATTTCCACATAACCGTATTTGCTCACATATGTGACAGTGAATGGTCCAGACCATCGTGATCGAAGTTTTCCAGGAAAATTTTTCAAACGAGAGTTGAAGAGAAGTACTTGGTCATCGACATTAAATTCTTTTCCTATTATCCTCTTGTCGTGCCAACGCTTCGTTTTTTCTTTATAGATCCTAGAATTCTCGTAAGCTTGCAAACGAAATTCTTCTAGCTCATTGAGTTGCAAAAGTCGTCAATCAGCGCTAAGCTTAGTGTCTAAGTTGAGTTCTTTGATAGCCCAGTGAGCTTTGTACTCTAACTCAGCAGAGAGATGACAAGCCTTTCCATAAACCAATCGATAAGGAGATATTCGAATCGGGGTTTTGAAAGGTGTGCGATAAGCCCATAAGGTGTCATCGGGCTTATTACTTCAATCGGTTCTAGATCTTGAGACTACTTTTTGAAGAATTGTTTTTAGCTCTCTGTTCGAGACTTCTACTTGACCGCTGGTCTGAGGGTGGTAGGCTAATCCTCGTCTGTGATACACACCATACTTGGCAAGCAGAGTGTCTAACTGTTTTTCTCCGAAATGAGTTCCTTGATCACTTATCACGGCTCTAGGTACACCAAAACGCGGAAAGATGATCTTCTTAAATAGTCGTATCACAGCTCTAGCATCATTGGTGGGGGTGGCAATTGCTTCTACCCACTTTGAAACATAGTCGACAACGACTAAAATGTAACGATTTCCATTAGAAGAGGGGAATGGTCCTTGATAGTCAATACCCCAGACATCGAATATCTCGACTTCTAATATGCCGTTTTGAGGCATTTCATGTCTCTTGTATATTTGACCTATTCGTTGACAAGCATTACAAGCCATAACAAAGTCTTTTGAATCTTTAAACATCGAGGGCCAGAAAAACCCGGATTGTAAGACTTTGGCTACGGTCTTGGATGGACCATGATGACCACCATAAGCAGATGAGTGGCATCCTTCTAAAAGTCCTTTTAATTACCAATGGGGAATACATCGTCGATACAGGCCATCTGAGCATTGCTTGAAAAGATAGGGATCATCCCAAATAAAGAATTTTGCATCATGCAAAAATCTTTTTCTTTGGTTATAAGAAAGGTCAGAAGGTAGCTGGTGACTGACAAGGAAATTGGTAATATCAGCATACCAAGGAGAAGAGTCCGCAATTGCCATTAATGAATCATCAGCGAACGAATCATTAATTGGCGTTGGTAATCCTATTTCAGTTACTCTTATCCTTGAGAGGTGGTCAGCGACTACATTCTCTGCTCTTTTCTTATCCAGGATCACTAAATCAAACTCTTGAAGGAGTAAGATCCATCGGATAAGTCTAGGTTTTGCCTCTTTCTTTAAAAGCAGATATTTCAAGGCAGCATGGTCAGTATAGACAATGACTTTTGATCCTATAAGGTATGAGCAGAATTTGTCTAAGGCATAGACAATGGCGAGAAGTTCTTTCTCAGTGGTGGCATAGTTGATTTGGGCATGATCTAGGGTTTTACTAGCATAGTAAATCGCATGAAGAAACTTTTCCTTTCTTTGCCCTAAAACAACTCCTACGGCATAATCACTCGCATCGCACATCAGTTCAAAGGGCAGATTCCAATCAGGTGACTGGATTATAGGTGCGGTGATTAAAGCGCGTTTGATTTTGTTGAATGCCTCAAGGCATTCCTTTGTGAAATTAAAAGGTGCATCCTTGAAAAGGAGCTCAGTCAGGGGCTTGGCTATTTTTGAAAAATCTTTGATAAACCGTCAGTAGAAACCGGCGTGGCCAAGGAAACTCCTGATTCCTTTTACATTAGCAGGTGGTGGAAGCTGTTCAATAACTTGGATCTTAGCTCAATCCACTTCTATACCTCTTTCGGAAACGATGTGTCCTAAAACTACACCTTCGTTCACCATGAAGTGACACTTTTCCCAGTTGAGAACAAGGTCAACTTCTTCACAGTGTTTTAGAACTCTGGATATATTTGTCAAACAATTATCAAAGGAGATGCCATAGACGCTAAAGTCGTCCATAAATACTTCCATGATATATTCAACAAAATCTGAGAAGATACTGGTCATGTAACGCTGGAAAGTGGCATGTGCATTACACAAGCCAAATGGCATTCTGCGATAAGCGAAAGAACCATAGGGACAGGTGAAGGTGGTTTTCTCTTGGTCCTCAGGGTGGATAGGAATTTGGAAAAATCCTGAGTAACCATCTAGATAACAGAAGTAGTTGTGACAAGCTAACCTCTCTAGCATTTGATCAATGAAGGGTAGAGGATAGTGAACTTTCCTAGTTGATTGATTCAACTTTCTGTAGTCAATATACATACGCCATCCCGTCACACTCCTTGTGGGGATGAGCTCATTTTTCTTATTTTTGACTACTGTTGTTCCTCCTTTCTTGGGAACAACTTGAACAGGGCATTATTGGATGAGAGAGAAAGTTAGAGAGAAGGAAAGCTCTAATTTTTTCTAGGTTTTTGTGCTTCTTTTGCAATGGCAAAGAAGAAAGGTTCTAATCATCCTAATTCAAGTATACAAAACAATCAAAATAATAATAATAGTCCATCAAGTAGTAATAATAATAGTAATAATAATCAAAACATTAATAATAATAATAATAATAATAATAGTATTAACTGTCATAGAATAAATGAGATGACTCTTTCAAACAGATCCAAGGGTACTGTTCATGTGGAAACTCTAACTGAAGAAATTGCAAATGCTAGGCGGGAAGTTGTTAATTTGTTCCACAGTGGTGAGAATGATGTTAATCCAGTGGATAGTGATTTGTCTGGGTGGAATGTCGTTCAATCCAGGAAGAAGAATATACCTTAGTCCTCTAGGTTGGCTTCTATTGCTGAAGTTGAAGTAAATTCTGGGGAAAAGAGGAACATGGGTCTGAAGTTAACTATTGAAGATGTTGAATCAGAAATTGATTATTGGAAATGGTCATTATATGGATATGTGATGGGGGCTAATCCTCCACGAAATGTCCTTGAAGGGTTTCTGCGAAGGATATGGAAAGGGTATGAAATTTCTTCTATTTCTTTCCTTCCAAATGGCTTATTTGTTGTTCGAATAGGGCAACCTGAGCATCATAAGCTTATCCTGGAAAATGGTATGTTTGTGTTTGATGGTAAGCCTATTGTTTTGAATGCGTGGTCGCCTGATATTAAGATTTCTAAAGTCTCTGTTAAAAAGGTTCCCATCTGGGTCAAGTTAACAGGCTTGGATCTGAAGTTTTGGGGGGCTAAGTGTTTGGAGAAATTGGCAGGATTGATAGGTCGATTTATTCGTATTGATGATGCTACTCTTGAGAAGAAACTTCTGGGTTTTGCAAGGGTCATGGTTGAAGTGGAGATTGATCAAGGGTTCCCTAATTCTATTAGCTTTGAGGATGAAAAGGGGTGTGAAGTTGTAGTGGAGGTGGAGTATGATTGGCTGCCTGTTACATGTCAAAAATGTAAAGGTATTGGTCATAAGGCTGAAGTATGTAGGCGTAAGGTTTTTGGTGTGAAACCTGTTCCTCAGGTACCTCAAAGAGTTTGGAAACCAAGGGTGATGCCAGTTGTGGAAGTAGACCCTAAGGAATTTCCCCCTTTAACAAAAGTTTCTACTGTCAATCCTTCTTTGGTTACCCCTATTACTACTCCTGTTTCTGTGCCTGTGGGCTCTGTTTTCACTCCGGCTAGAGTGATTACCTGATTGACAAGGCATGAAACTAGGACTATTGGAGGGAGTGAGGATGATTTTGCAGTTAATTTTAATGATGAATTAAATCAAGCTATCTCACAGTCTGAAATGGTTGATAAAGGAGGGGGTATGGAACCCTGCCTTGATCATGCTTAAGTTTGGTATGTGGAATGTTAGGGGGTTAAATAGTGATACAAAACAGGCTGATGTGAAGTGGTTTTTGCATCAGCATGATGTTGATCTATTTGGGCTCCTTGAGACTAAGGTTAAGCCTTTGTCTCTAAATAAAGTAGCTGCTAATATGGGGGCTGGTTGGGAGATTGCTACTAATACTAGTTGTCATCCTGGAGGTAGAGTTTGGATTTTGTGGAAGTCTTCTAGGGCTGATGTTGAAGTCATTAGTATGAGTGACCAGTTTATTCATACTAAGGTGAAAGATAAAATTGTAGGTAGTGTGTTCTTTGCTACTTTTGTGTATGCTTTCAATTAGATTGAAGAAAGAGTGCCTTTGTGGAATGGTTTGTTGGCCCTTGTTGTTCCTGATGCTTGGGTGTTGATGGGTGATTTTAATAATGTGTTATACATGAATGAGAGAATTGGAAAACCTGTTAAGCAGGAGGAAATTAGGCCCTTTCAAAGGGTGGTGAATTTATGTGATCTTTATGATTTGAAATCGACTGGTTCTTTTTTCACTTGGAATAATAAGCATCCTAGTGAAACTAGAATTTTCAGTCGTATTGATAGGGTGATGGTGAATGGGGATTGGCTGAATAAATGGTCTGACTGGTTTGCACACTACTATCCTGAAGGTGCCTTTGATCATTGTCCCTGTATTGTTTCTTGTGGTGGCAAAATAAGGGAGAAAAAGAAGCCTTTTAAGTTCTTCAATATGTGGACTAAGGTAGCTGGTTTTTGCTCTTTGGTTGAGTTGGAGTGGAGGAATAGGGTTGTGGGCACTAAGAGCTTTCAATTGATCACTAAACTGAAGAGGCTAAAGCCTGTTTTGAAGCAGTTGAATAAGGCAGTGTTTTCTGATGTTGAAAGGACTGCTGATGTTGCTTATCACTTGTTATTAGAGAGTCAGATGGCCTTACAACTTGATCCTACCAATGTTGGTTTGATGGATAAAGAATTTCAGTTGAGGAGTTCCTATACTATGGTGGCAGAGGCTAGGATTGGTTTTCTTAGGCAGAAAGCTAAGTGTGCCTGGGCTTTTGAAGGTGATGCTAATACTAGTATGTTTCATCATGCTATTAGACATAGGCAAATTCAGAACAAGGTTGTTTCTATTGAGAATGATAATGGAGAGTTATGTACTGATCCTGATCAGATCCTCACAGCTTTTATTGATTACTATAAACATTTGTTGGGTACTAATGCTACCATTTCCAATTGCTATGAGCATGTTATTAAGCAAGGTATCTTGGTTGAGGAGGGAGATTGGGATGCTATGTGTAGTATCCCTTCTCAAACTGAGATCAAGAAAGCAATGTTTTCTATTCCTGATGATAAGAGCCGTGGCCCTGATGGCTACACTAGTAAGTTTTTCAAGGCTAGTTGGAACATCATTAAGGATGATATTTGTGATGTTGTGGTGGATTTCTTTGTGACAAGGAAATTGCTCAAACAGTTGAATTGTACTAATCTAGTGTTGATTCCCAAAGTTGAGAATCCAAAAACTGTGAAGGAATTTCGTCCTATAGCCTGTTGTAACACTATTTATAAGGTTATCTCTAAGCTCATTTGTGATAGGTTAAGTGATAGCCTTACTAAAGTGATTAATCCTGCTCAGTGTGCCTTCATTAAAAACAGAAGTATTCTTGGTAATATTCTGATCAGTCAAGATTTGATTAGATTATATACTAGGAAGAGTGTTTCTCCTAGATGTCTTATGAAGGTTGATTTGAGGAAGGCATATGATTCTATTGAATGGAGATTTGTTGAACAAATGCTGCAAGGTCTACATTATCCTCCTACTTTGATTCAGTTGATCATGGAATGTGTTAGTACTCCTAGCTATTCTATTGTGCTTAATGGGCAGACTCATGGTTTCTTCAAAGGAGCTAGGGGTCTCAGACAAGGGGATCCTATGTCTCCTTTATTATTCACTTTGTGTATGGAGTATTTGAGTCGGTTGTTGCAGACAATTGAGAGGGTTCCTGGTTTCCATTATCATCCTTTATGTAAGTCTCTGAAACTGAACCACTTGATGTTTGCTGATGATCTTCTAATGTTCAGTAGAGGAGATATTACTTCTATTTTTGCTGTAATGGAAGCTTTTAAGATCTTTTCTACTTCTTCTGGCCTGCAAATCAATTCAGATAAATCTGAATTTTATTGCAATGGTATTAAGAATGATATTCTTCATCATATTCTTCATGAAACTGGTTTTAGGAAAGGGTCTTTGCCGTTTAAATATCTTGGGGTGAATATCTCCCATAAGAGACTTAATAAAATGGATTGCAACATTATTGTTGAGAGGATGGTTAAGAGGATAAGAGGTTGGAATAGTAGGAAGATTTCTTATGCTGGCAGGCTTGTATTAGTCAAATCTGTTCTATCAGTTATTCATAATCATTGGACTCAAACTTTTGTTCTTCCTATGGGGGTGATGGACAAGATTAAGTCTCTATGCAGGAATTTTCTTTGGGAGGGGACTGATAAGTACTCTAAAGCTCCTCTTGTTTCATGGAATGTTCTTTGTAAGAGTAAGGAGTCTGGTGGTTTTGGTTTAATTGATAGTCATCAGTGGAACATTGCTGCTATTGGTAAGTTAGTTTGGTGGATTGTTTGTAAACAAGATCATCTGTGGATCAAATGGATTGGGAATATTTACTTAAAGTCTTCTTCTTGGTTTGATTACATTCCAACTGCTAATAGTTCTTAGGCCTGGAGGAAAATATTTGAGGTTAAAGATGTTCTTAAAGCTGGGTATGTGCATGGTCAATGGGAGGGTCTGGATAAAGAGTATTCCATTGCTAAAGGATACTCTTGGATTACACAGAATTCTGCCCCTCAGGTTGCTTGGCATTGTATTGTCTGGAACAGGTATAATCTTCCTAAATGGAATTTTCATATGTGGTTGTTACAGCATAGTAGATTACTCACTCTGGACAGGTTGTATAAGATGGGGATGGATATTCCTAGGATGTGTTTCATTTGTGATGCTGTGCAGGAAGATCATACACACTTGTTTCAATACTGTCACTATGCTCAGGAATGTTTCAGACTTGCAGGTGAATTGCTTAAGATTCCTGCTATCATTATGTTGAATTCTGATAGGATTCAACATATGAGGGGTTCTATGATTCGCAGGCAGATTATTATGGCTGCTTATTCTGGTATTTGCTATAGTATTTGGAGAGTTAGGAACATTTGTAGAATTGAGGGGCATGTGCTTTGTCCTCGTGTACTTGTCAAGCAAGTTCATGATGACTGTAGGAGAAGGTTGATGATTGGGTTCAAGGGTATTATGCGTCTTTCTGATAGAAATTGGTGCAGGGAAGTTGGATTGATTCAGTAATGCTATGAGATTGCTTTGAAGATCAATGTGAAGTGGTGCTGCAGCCATGTTGAGTGAGCTGGGATGATGTTATATGAGATATTTGGTTTTTTGAAGATTAATCTAGGTTGTCAATGTTAATGGTTATGGTGTGATTATTGATTCTAAGCTATTTTGTTCTTAGCATATTGTCTTAAATTCGTATTTTGTTGTAATGCTAATGAATGGTTGGTTTGTAATGGTGTTGCCTAAGTTGTTGGGCTAGTTTTATAATATACTTACATTTCACCAAAAAAAAAAAACTTGAACAGGGCTAACCTATTTAGAGTCAGAGATTGCATAGATTATGCTAGCATCTAGCAATTTCATAACCTCAGTTTTAACTACTTCCTGCATGTTAGGATTAAGACGGCGTTGTCCTTGAACACATGGTTTTTGGTGTAACACCCGGAAATGTACCCTATTTTTTTAATGAAAATATTTTACGAATACTTTTCAGCAAATTTAAGTTTTAATTTAGAATTTATTATTCCGAGTCGAATTTAGAATTTCCGAGTTCGTATTTGGAATTTCCGCGAGATTCCATAAGAATCCTGTCTTAAGGCGAGTTTGACTTTTATTGACTTTTTCCTCATATATACTCATACTCCCTTAACCTAATTCTCATTCACACAAACACAAATTCAACCTTACTTCTTCCTTAAGCAAAACCAAACCCTTGCCTCCATAATCTTTCCGATCTTAAAATCATTGTAGCTCATTTGTTCTTTGCTTAAATTCGCGTAAGTTCGTCTCATTCTTCCCCTCTTACCTTCCTCTATCCGTATTGATAATAAAATTACCGTCTTTCTCGCTTTTCAAACTTTCCGTCTTTCTCAAGATGAATTTTATTCATCTTTTATGATCTATTTGTAGGTGGTGACCTCAAAGATCCCGACAAAGACTATTTTCTAATTGAAGAGGAACTTGACGAGTAGTGAAGACGCATAAAGGTAACGGTGAAGGGTTACTCGATATCATTTACGTGTTTTATGTGATTTCTAGGCTAGAAACCGTATTTAGATTATGGTTAGTAAACTTCTGACTCGTATTATTGTTGATGGTTGTTGTTTCTTGAGTATTCACATGAGAATTGATGAATTAGAATGATAGTCTATAATTATCAAAAGTTGATCCATGGTGATTTTGGCATTTTCGTGTACTATGGACCCCAGCCGGTCGACCGGCAGCCGGTGAGACCACTGGCTGGGGCACTCGCTGTATATTATTGCATTTTTTCGTGATTTTGAAATATGACTTGGGACTCTGCCGGTCGACCGGCAGCCGGTCAGACCACCGGCTGAGACACCTCCCTTTTCTTCCTTGTTTTTCAAATAACCCTGTGGTCCCAGCCGGTAGACCGGCAGCTGGTCCCCTTGACCGGCTGGGACATGCTGCTGTTTCAATATATTTTTTCATATGACTAATGGCCTTAGCCGGTAGACCGGCAGCTGGTCCACCTGACCGGCTGGCACCTGCTGAATATTGTTTGAATTTCTTGTTTACGGTTTTCATTTATAATAATTCCGACCGTTCGTTTATCAGACAATTTTACATAGTGACTTATAATATTCATGTTTTGGATATATGGTATTTCATTCGCTTGTATCACTTGTTTTGTGACGGTTTTTGCTATGTCCCACTTTGAGTCGGTTTTAAAAATGACACGGTTTGAGCACTATTTTGTCTTGTGCTTTGTACTCTCATTCCCTTGGCTACCTCCACGTTCGTAAGGCTGAAATTTCGGAACGGGGAGGTATCCTACTGCTTAAATGCATGTGTTAGTGGGCATACGACGACATTGTTTGGAGTTGAACGCTATGCGTTGATCGACCCGGCCGTCAAATGTTGTGTACTTGCGAGGTAGTGTTATTTGCATGTAGCGTACCGCTTGTTCTGAGGCTTGTGCTCTTTTCCGCCTCTTTCGTGAATTAATCTACCGAATTTAGGCTACTCGGCGTCTATGATTGACCGAGTCTTGGATGCGAAACGTTTTATCGCATGTCGAATTGGAAAATGTGATTCCGAGAATCTGGCCAGGTTTAGATTAGGAGCCGTTTTATTATCGTTCCTACCAGGAGGAAATTAGTCTACATATACGAAATGTAGCATCGTGTATGCGTTAAGGGAAATGCTTTATCCCGTGGATGCCTTTTAATCATACTTGCCATGTACACGGTGCTAGTGCGTTTCATTTACCGTGAGCGATGTCATCTTTGAGTCGTCGTTCTTGAATGCGTGATTTCATGATTTTATTCATGGTCATTGCATGATTGGGCATCGTCTATGTGTTGGTACGTTGAATGGATGATAACATGATGGATTTATTCATGGTCATTGCATGACTTGGCATGGTTTGATTGTCGAGTCTCAATCTTATCAAACTTATACCGCTAACGGTGAGATGTAAGCCCTAGTGAGCGTATTCGGTTGCCTAAGAGTGTCTTCCCCGAGTCTTTGTATCACATGATGGATTCGGACTTGTAACTCGTATGTTCTTATCATTATATATCGAATTGCCTATCTATCCTTATCGTATCTCACATGTATATCTATTTGTATGCATGCTCTACTTTTGTATTTCCTTCTATGTACGTTTAATGTGATATGGCTGGGAGAACCGGGAGTTACTCCCCACTGACTGTGGCGTTCATGTTTTTCATGGATGAACAGGTTGCTTGATTGGATGGCTTTTTGCTTATGACTATTTGGGTTCGAGTGTGAGCTAGCGGGCGTTGTCCCGGGGAAGTTTTCACCTCTAGACGATTTAAATCTAGTTTTGCTAACACTTGTTCTTTGCTAACCTTTAGAGACCTGGCTCTTTGTTGTTTGCGTACTTAGTTTTTTGGTAATCAAATTTTGAACACTACCTCGTTTTATCTATCATCTATCTTTGCATGTATAAACAGATTTTTAAATACCGTAATGTCCCTCATATTATTTTCACATGCTGTATGTCTTTATAATTTCCTCATTCCGAGGTTGTCACATTGGTATCCATAGCTTTATCGTCTCACCCTCCCGACGCACACACGTGACCCCTAACTTAAACTACTTGACCTTGAAATAATAAATGAGAGATTGGGTAGAAGTTAAGGATTTTACTTGGTAGTCTATTTGTTTATGCTAATTGATAGGAGTAACTTAATTTGTTTTTGTTTCTTATGAAGATGGTTAGACCACGATTAGCTGACAATGTTATGATGGAAGCTCTCACGCAAGTGCTGAAAAATCAGCAAGATGCAGCTTTAGCTAATGCCAACAAAGTTCCCCCTAGAAGGGAAGATAACCATCAAGGTGGCTACGCATGGGTAGCTGGACAGATAGCTAGGAGTAAGATTGTACCATATGGTGGAGAACCGGACCCTACAGAGCTATCCGATTGGTTCCGCGAGATAGAGAAGCAGTTCGATCTATACCAAGTCGGAGAAGAGGACAAGGTGAGGATCGCAAAGCACTTCCTGGTGAGGGAAGCTGATAACTGGTGGGCTATTACTAGTGCCACCGCTGTTCTTGAAGAGGACTTTAACTGGGCTTGCTTTAAAGCTTTTGTGGAGGGTAGATTCTATCCTAAAGAGCTTAAGCAACAAAGGCTTAAAGAGTTCATTGACTTTAAACAAGGCAATTTGTCAGCTCAGGACTTCACTACGGAGTTCAATAAGCTTGCTCATTTTGCGCCAAGGCTGATCCGAGATGATGAGGACCGAGCATTCTATTATCGTAACAAGTTGAGTGCCGTTCTGCAAAGTAAAGTGAGGAGGAATACTACCTCCTTTGGAGATCTTTATGATGATTCCTTGTGGGCCGAGAATTCAATGAAGGCTATTAGAGATGAAGCCTTGATGAATAATCCCTCTCCTTCTTATGCTCCTAGGCCGAATGTTTATTGGAAGAGGTCGTTTATTCCGTCTTCCTCTAATTCTTATGCTAACAAGAGGAGATTCAATCCTCCTTCCAATGCAAACACAAGGAATCCTGCTCCTTTTATTCCTAGAGCTACTTCCAATGTGGCTCATAGGCCTTATACTCCTCAAGCTCAAGGTCGTCAATGTAGCCGTTGTAGACTTCCTCTACACCCCGGTAGAACTTGTACCAACCGACCGTATGTGTGCTTCTTTTGTCTAAAGGGTGGTCA
>JAIUZE010003939.1:0-53470 GCA_022085475.1 Heliosperma pusillum
TACACTCGAAAAGCATCAAAGTTACACTCGTAAGGTGTTAAAATTGTTTAAATTCAAATTTTTGTATACAAACCGCCTTAAAAACTTAAAGTTACACTCTAAAACATTAGAGTTACACTCGCAAGCATCAAAGTTACACTCATAAATCTCAGCAGCTAAAAAGTGCTCAAAAGTGCTTAAAAGTGTTTAAAAAGTGATTAACTCAAAGCTAGAGAGAGAAAGTTAATTAATTAGTGCATAGCTAATTAATTAGTGATAAGTGTATTTTCTAATCTCCCAAATCTCAGCTATCCATCTCCCTCATCCAATGGCTAGGATGGGGACTCAATGACTCTAAGAAAATGGTGGACTCAATTGAACTAAGCTCTCTCTCTCTCTCTCTCTATATATATATATATATATATATATATATAGATAGGTTCTTATGAGTCCACCAATTTTTGTGAGTCCATGAGTCCTCATCTTGGCCATTGGATGAGGGAGATGAATGGATGAGATTGTAGAGACAAAAGCACACTTAACACTAATCAATTACTTATGCACTAATTAATTAACTTTCTCTCTCTAGGCTTTAGTTAATCACTTTTGAGCACTTTGAATTTCTGAGATTTGTGAGTGTAACTTCAGCACATATTTGTGAAACTTCAAACTAAAATGTGATTTCGACTATATAAATTTGAATTTATGAAACTTCAAGACAAGTTTATGTGATTTTAGACTTTTTATGAGTGTAACTTCAGTCATTACGAGTGTCACTTCAATCATTATTTATGTAACTTCAAACTAAAATGTGATTTCGATTAAATAAATTTGAATTTATGAAACTTCAAGACAAGTTTATGTGATCTTAGCCTTTTTATGAGTGTAACTTCAGTCACTACGAGTGTAACTTCAGCACATATTTGTGAAACTTCAAACTAAAATGTGATTTCGACGACATAAATTTGAATTTATGAAACTTGAAGACAAGTTTATGTGATTTTAGCCTTTCTTTGAGTGTAACTTCAGTCACTACGAGTGTAACTTCAACCATTATTTTTGTAACTTCAAACTAAAATGTGATTTCGACGACATAAATTTGAATATATGAAACTTGAAGACAAGTTTATGTGATTTTAGCCTTTTTCTGAGTGTAACTTCAACCATTATTTGTGTAACTTCAAGCTAAAATGTGATTTCGACTATATGAATTTGAATTTATGTAACTTTAAGACAATTTTATGTGATTTTAGCCTTTTCTGATGGTAACTTCAACCATTATTTGTGTAACTTCAAGCTAAAATATGATTTCGACGGTACAAATTTGAAATTTTGTAACTTAAGACAATTTATATGATTTGAACCTTTTTATGAGTCTAACTTCAGTCTTTACAAGTGTAACTTCAGTCCCTAAAAGTGTAACTTCAGTCCTTAAAAGTGTAACTTCAATTTTTAATAATGAAATTTTAAGACATGTTATCTTTAGTCATTACCAGTGTAATTTCAGTCCAAAATAGTGTAACTTCAGTCCAAAATAATGTAACTTCAGTAAAAAATAGTGTAACTTCAGTCCAAATACACTATCAAACATACTAAAATCAAAACATAATAGTGTAATTTAAGCAAAATCATAATGAGATCTAAAAAATAAAAACATAAAAACTTCAGTTTTTAATAATGTAACTTTATTATTTAAAAGTGTAACTTCAAGGTTTAATAGTGTCACTTCAAGCCTTATAACTTATAAGTGTAACTTCAGGCCTTAAAAGTGTAACTTCAAGACTTAAAAGTGTAACTTCAAGCCTTAAAAGTGTAACTTCAAGCCTTAAAAGTAAAAGTGTAACTTCAAGCCTTAAAAGTGTAACTTAAAGCCTTAAAAGTGTAACTCAAAAAAAATCAGATCTAAACATAAAAAACTATAAGAAATAACAAAATTAAAATAAACATAACAAATTCGAAAAAAAAAAACATAAAACATATTAAAAAAAGTGTAACTTCACAAAAAAAAACTGGGTAACTTCAGTCATTATATGAGTAACTTCAGTTACTAAAAGTGTAACTTCAGTCATTATATGTAAAATTTCAGTAAAACAACAACATTAACCACAAAAAAATATGTATAACTTCAATACAAAAATGTGTAACTTCAGTCATTAAATATGTAACTTCAGTCATTATATAAAAACGAGATCTAAAAAATAAAACATAGATTCAAAAAGTGTAACTTCAAGCCTTAAAATTGTAACTTCAAGGCTTAAAAGTGTAACTTCAAGCCTTAAAAGTGTAACTTCAAGCCTTAAAATAGGACAAAAATCTTTAACACACAAAAAAAAATTTAAAAGCAAATCTGAAAAAAATAAAAAATAGATCTAAAAAGTAAGAAAAAATAAAAACATAAGAAAAGATGGAGAGGAGTAAAAATAAAAACACAAAAACATAAGAAACACACAAAATATGCATAAGAATTTGAAAAAAGAAAAGGAAAAAAATAGATCTAGCACAAGCCACCACAACTTCCCTCACCAAGATCCACCACCACCCACTGGGCAGCGGCAGTGGACGTCGGAGGGAGGACAGGAGGTGGCTGGTGCAGGAGAAGGAGGCCGAGGGAGTGACGGCGGTCGGTGAGTGAGTGAGGGAGGTCGGTGGTGGTTGTGAGTAAGGGATGGTGGTGGTCGGGTTTTGTTAGTGGGGTGGTTGGAGAGGGGTGACGGCGAGAGGGGTGACGGCGATCGGAGAGGAGGGGGTGCGGTGGCCGGTGGTGGTGGTTGTCGGTTTGTGAGTGGTGGGTAGGAGGTGGTGGGTGGTGGGTGGTGAATGAGAAGGAGGGATTATTTGGGTTTTTGAATTATTTAGATTTAGATGTAGATTTTTTTTTTTTTTTTTTAATCTGGCCGGTAGACGGCGGTGGACGGCGGTGGCGGCCGGTGGTGGGAGATTTTTGGATTGTTTTTGGATTGTTTTTTGGATTGTTTTTGGATTGTTTTTTTTGGGTTTTTTATTTGAGAGAATTGATGAGAGATAAGGGAGGTAGAGAGAGAGTGGGGGAGGTTAAAATGAGAGAAAAAGATGAGGGAAGGGTATAAGTATTAGGGTTTGGATTGGGTATGTATTAGTGGGTTTGATTAGTGGGGATGTGAGAGAAGTGGAGTAAACACCCACTAATGACCATTTTCTTGTTTTCATCTCAACCCTTCATTTCCAAGATCCAATGGCTCACAAAAGGACTTATGGACTCACTATTTCTATAAGGACTCACATGATCCTTTCTCTATATATATATATATATATATATATATATATATATAGAATAAGGATCAAATGAGTCCACCCCAAAACCTTGAGTCCATGAGTCCTCTTTAAGGCCCTTAGATCTTGAAGATGGATGGTTAGGATGAAAACACAAAAATTGTCATTAACAATGTGTTTAACCCACTTTCTCTCACTTCCCACTAATTAACCACTAATATCCCATTCCCTCTAATTCATTTCTCACACAACTCATCCACTCCTACTTCTCTCTAAATTTCACTCTTCCTTCTCTCTAAAACTCATTCCTATATTCTCTCTAAATTCACTCATTCACCTCCCTCACTTTCCCTCTTCTTATTCATCATCTTCCACCGCCGGCCACCACCCCCACCGCCGGCTACCACCCCACCGCCGGCCACCACCAAAGCAAAAAAAAAAAAAATATAGATCTAAATAATACCACCACCGTTCACCACCCCCACATCACCCACCACAAATACCAACAAAAATAAATCGGAAAAAAGCCCTCAAATACCACCACCACTTCCTCCTCCCTCCTCCTTCCCGCCGCCCTCTCAACCGCCACCCCTACCTCCTTCATCCGCCTTCCTGTCGTCCCTCCAACCACCACCCTTCACCATCCTCCTTCACCTCAACAACCACCACCAAAACAAACAAACACAAAAACAAAACTAGATCTGAAAAAACCACCACAAAAACAACCAAAAAAAAAAGATCTAACCACCACGCACCTCACCGCGCGTCAAGGAAGACGGTGGCCTCCAGCCAACACCCGTCGCCTCCAGTCAAAATCGGCCGCCTCCTTCTTGCCGCCTCGTCTTCACCACCGTCTCCCTCCCTGCACTGCCACCACCTCCCTCATCCTTACCGCGCCTCCCTTTCCATGTCTTCCTCCCTCCTCTGCCACGGTATGGTGGTGGCCAGCGGTGCGGTGGTGATGGTGGAGGTCAGAGGGGGGTCTTGGTGGCGGTGGGGGTCGTGACTCGTGAGGGTTGTGGGTATGGGTCGATGTTAACGTTAGTGGGGTCGTGGTGGTGTTTGTCTTCTTTTTCAGATTTTCTTTTGTTTTCAGATTTTTAGTTTCTTTTATTTTTATTTTTTTTCTTTATCCTTTTCTTTTAGATCTTAAAAAGTAGTATTAATTTTGAAAACCAAAAAATAAACTATTTAGATCTACTTTTTTTTTTTCTTATTTAGTGATTTTAATGTTAGATCTACTATATAATAATAGATTTCTGAAAAAAATAATTGCATTATCTCGGTTTTTTAACGTCAAAAATAGATGCCGTTGTTATTATTGTTGTTTACTTGGTGTTATTGTTGATAGTTGACTGAAATTACACCCTTAAAGACTAAGGTTACATTCTCAATCAATTAAAGTTACACTTTCAATGAACTAAAGTTACATTCTTGATGGACTAAAGTCACACTCTCAATATACTAAAATTATACTATTATTGACAAAAGTTACAATCGTAAAAGGATTAAATTACACTATAAATAACTAAAGTTACACTCTCTATATAATAAAGTTACATTTTAAAAAGGTTAGAGTTATACTTTATATTAATTAAAATTTCAAAATTTACAGATAAGTTGCCATAAAGCTACTTAATAAAATAATATAACATTATTTTGAATTAAAGTTACACTTTTAAAAGGTTAAAGTTACACCATAAAAATACGAAAAATGTCAAAAATTTATCTTAAAATCACTTTTTAGTATAAAAGTAGACTACTTTGGATTAGAAATTACATTTGTAAAAGACTAAAGTTACACTCTAAAAATACGGAAAATGTCGAGAACTTGTATTAAAATCACTTCTTATTGTAAAATTAAACAATTTTGGATAAAAGATACACTTCTAAAAAGGTAAAAGTTACACTCTAAAAATACGTAAAATGTCAAAAACTTGTCTTAAAAGCATTTTTTAGTATAAAACTACACTATTTTGAATTTAAGTTACACTCGTAAAAGATCAATGTTACACTCTAAAAAAACGTAAAATGTCGAGAACTTGTATTAAAATCATTTTTTAGTATAAAATTACACTATTTTGGAGCAAAGTTACACTTGTAAAAGAATAGAGTTACACTATCAAATTACGTAGAATGTCAAGAACTTGTCTCAAAATCACTTTTTAGTATAAAGTTACACTTTTTTGAATTAAAGTTACACTTGTAAAAGGCTAAAGTTACACTCTGAAAATACGTAAAAAGTCAAAATCTTGTCGTAAAATCAATTTTTAGTAAAAGGTTACACTTTTTTGAATTAAAGTTACACTTGTAAAAGGTTAATGTTACACTCTGAAAATAAGTAAAAAGTCAAAATCTTGTCGTAAAATCAATTTTTAGTAAAAGGTTACACTTTTTTGAATTAAAGTTACACTTGTAAAAGGCTAAAGTTACACTCTGAAAATACGTAAAAAAGTCAAAATCTTGTCGTAAAATCAATTTTTACTAAAAGGTTATACTTTTTTGAATTTTTGTTACACTTGTAAAAGGTTAAAGTTACTCTCTGAAAATACGTAAAAAGTCAAAATCTTGTCGTAAAATCATTTATTTTAGTAAAAGGTTACACTTTTTTGAATTAAAGTTACACTTGTAAAAGACTAAAGTTACACTCTGAAAATACGTAAAATGTCAAAATCTTGTCGTAAAATCATTTTTTTGTATAAGGTTACACTTTGTTGGATTAAAGTTACACTCGTAAAATATCAAAGTTACATTTGTGAAACTGCACACTCGTAAAAAAAACAAAAGTTACCCTTGAAAACAAAAGTTAAACCCTAAAAATGCTAAAATGTCATCAACTTTAAGCTAGAGAGAGAAAGATAATTAATTAGTGTATAAGTAAGGAGTTAGTGTATTGGTTACTTTTTGCTTTTAATCTCAACCACCCAACTTGAAAGATCTAAGGGCTCATAAGAGGACTTATGGACTCAAAAGATATGAAGGACTCATTTGAACCTTTCTATATATATATATATATATATATAAGAGAGAGAGAAGAGATCATGTAAGTCCACCTTCATTTGTTGAGTCCATGAGTCCGCATCCAAGCCATTGGTTCAAGAGGATGAGGGGCTGAGATTAAAACAAAATAAAAGGCCAAGATTGTGAGAAACACCCAATCCAATCCTCATCAAACCCTAATATAAATACTCTTCCATCCATTCATTTTTATCATTTTCACATCTACCCACTCTCTCTCTACCTCCCTTCTCTCTCATAATTCTCACAAAATAAAACCTCAAAAATAAAACCTCAAAAACTACACTCCCTTCTTCCTCACCCACCACCACCCTTCTCCTCCGTCGGCCAGCCCCACCGCCGGCATCTCCTCCCGCTCCCACCGCCGGCATCTCCCGCTCCCACCGCCGTCCATCTCCACTACCGCCATCTCCCTCTCCGCCACTCTTCTATCCGCCACCACCACCGGCCACCACCACAACACC
The DNA here is from genome assembly GCA_022085475.1 of Heliosperma pusillum. Taxonomy (NCBI): domain Eukaryota; kingdom Viridiplantae; phylum Streptophyta; class Magnoliopsida; order Caryophyllales; family Caryophyllaceae; genus Heliosperma; species Heliosperma pusillum. The sequence continues at coordinate 6,711 of JAIUZE010003939.1, forward strand.
TCCCCCTTTCCCTCACTCACCATCCCAACCATCACCACATTCCCTCTGCCGCCACCACCCCACTCCTTCTGCCGCCACCATCACCACTTCACCCCTCTGCCGCCTTCTACCGCCACCGTTCCACCGCCGACGCCTCTACCCCCTTACTGCCGCCGCCTCCCCTGCCTTCTTCTCCTTTTTATGTTTTTATTTTGTTTATACTTTTCAGATTTTTTGTTTTTTATCTCCTTTTTATGTGTTTTATCTCCTTTTATATTTTTATCTACTTTTTATAGTTTTTCAGAATTATTTTTTATATTTTTTTGTGTTGAGTTTATTTGTCCTATTTTTATCTTTCTTTTTTTCTGGTTTTTTTTTTTTATTATTTTAATGTGATTAATTGTGTTTTTAGACTGAAGTTACTCTATTTTGTACTGAAGTTACTTTATTTTAGACTGAAGTTACTCTATTTTGTACTGAAGTTACTCTATTTTTCAGATCTCAAAACTATCCTTTTTTTTTTTTTTAATTTTTCAAATTTCTTATGTTTTATTTATTTATTTTAGATCTCGTTTTTTTATGTACTGAAGTTATACTTTTATGTACTGAAGTTACACTTTTATGTACTGAAGTTACACTTTTATGTAGTGAAGTTACACTTTTATGTACTGAAGTTACATTATTTTGTACTAGGTTTATAGGGACTGAAGTTACACTATTTTGTACTGGGTTTATAGGGACTGAAGTTATACTATTAGAGACTGAAGTTACATTATTAGGGACTGAAGTCACACAATTAAGGCTTGAAGTGACACTTTTAAGGACTGTAATTCGACTATTTGAAAATGAAGTTACACTATTAAAAATTGAAGTTACACTTAGTAAGGACTAAAGTTACTATAAAATATTCAAATTAAATTATCATATAAATTGTAAAATTTGTATAGTAGAAATCACATATTGGGTTAAAGTAACACAAATATTGGTTGAAGTTACACTCGTAATGACTGAAGTTACGCTCATAAAAATGTTAAAATCACAAAAAATTGTTTAAGTTACATAAATTCAAATTTGTATAATCGAAATAACCTATTAGGTTAAAGTTACACAAATAATGGTTGAAGTGAAACTCGTAATTACTGAAGTTACACTCATAAAAATGCTAAAATCACAAAATTTGTCTTAAAGTTACATAATCTTAAATTTGTATAGACGAAAGCACATTTTTGTTTAAAGTTACACAAATAAGGGTTGAAGTTACACTCATAATGATTGAAGTTACCCTCACAAAACGGCTAAAATCGCATAAACATGTCTTAAAGTTACATAAATTCAAATTTGTATAGTCGAAATCACATTTTAGTTTGAAGTTACAAAAATAATGGTTTAAAGTTACTCTCGTAATGACTGAAGTTACACTCATAAAACGCTGAAGTTACAAAAACTTGGCTCAAAATGATATTGTTACAATATCAAGGTCATGTGTAGGTGGAATTCACTAAACCCCACTCATTTTAATCTAATCTTGTCTCTCCATCTTGTTCTCATCTTGTCCATCCAATTTCCTTCTAATCTTATCCCTCCATCTATTTCTAATCTAGTCCCTCCATCTTATCCATCCAATGGCCAAGATTAGGACTCATGGACTCAAAAGATATGAAGGACTCACAAGAACCTATATATATATATATATATATATATATATATATATATATATATATATATATATATATAGGTGGGTTCAAATGAGTCCCTCCTTCTCTTTTGAGTCCTTGAGTCCTAATCCAAGCCATTGGATCAAGAGGATGAATGGCTAGGATTAAAACAAAATGGAGGGTCAAGATTGTGAGATACACACAATCCAATCCCTTCAAACCCTAATATATATACCCTTTCTTCACTCATTTTCTTTCATTTTCACATTTCTCATTCTCTTTCTACCTCCCTTCGCTCTCTAACATCCTCTTTAAAAAAAACCAAAAAAAAAAACCTAATCTAATCCCACCGACCCCACCCCCACCGACCCCTGCCGTGCTTCCCCTGCCGCGCCTCCCCCTTCCCGATGCTCAACCGCCCTCCTCCTCCCTTTTCGTACACCACCACAAACACCACACCCACCGTCATCCTCCCGCCTCCTTTCTCGGCCTCCTCCTCCCCCCTCCTCCCGCCTCCATCCTCCCCTCTGCCTCCCTCCTCTTTCCGTCCCTTTATTTTATTTTTTTCTATTTTCCAGATCTGGTTTTGGGTGGTATGGGTTGCGGTAGTGGTGGTCTTGCGGTGGTGGTGGTGGTGTGGGGGCAGTGGGTTGACGGCGACAACAGTAGGGAAAGGAGGATGGGGGGTTTGGGGTGGTGGGTCGGAATCGCGACAGAGGGTGGGGGGGTTGGTGGCGGCAGTGGGGTGTTGTTGATGTCGCGGCCTCCTCACTTTTTTCAGATTCACTTTTTTATCTACCTCTATCATTTCAAATCTTATTTTTTATTTTTTGGATTTACTATGTTTTCTATTTTATTTTATTTTAGATCTCATTTTTTTGTGTCTTTTTTTTCTAGATATAGTTTATTTGTTTTTTTTTTCTAGATCTCATTATGTATTTTTTGTTTCTAGATCTAATTTATTTATTTTCAGATTCACTTTTTTTTTTTTTTTCGTTTTTCATTTTTTTTGAATTTCTTATGATTTTCTATTTTATTTTTATCTCGTTTTTTATTTTTTTTGTTATTGATTATTTTTAAATCTAAAATTACACAGTTATGGACTAAAGTTTCACTAGTATGTAATAAAGTTTCACTAGTATGAAATAAAGTTTCACTAGTATGAAATAAAGTTTCACTAGTATGAAATAAAGTTTCAGTAGTATTTACTAAAGTTTCAGTAGTATTTACTAAAGTTTCACAATTATGTACTAAAGTTTCACTAGTCTGTACTAAAGTTTCATTAGTATTTACTAACGTTTCACTAGTATTTACTAAAGTTTCACTATTATGTACTAAAGTTTCACTAGTATTTACTAAAGTTTCACTATTATGTACTAAAGTTTCACTAGTATTTACTAAAGTTTCACTAGTAGTATGTACTAAAGTTTCACTAGTAATATCTACTAAAGTTTCACTAGTAGTATGTACTAAAGTTTCACTATTATTTACTAAAGTTTCACTATTATGGACTAAAGTTGCACTGGACTAAAGTTATCTTATTAAGGACTGAAGTTACTAAATTAATGATTATAGTTACATTAGTATGGACTGATGTTACACTAGAAAAGACTAAAGTTACCTAAACATGAGTTACACTATAATTGACTAAAGTTACACACTTAATAAATGAAGTTTCACTAATAAAGGTTAAAGTTACACTTATTAAAATATTAAAATTAATTCATATTTTAACTTAAAGTTACGCAATTAAGAATTAAAGTTACACTCATGAAAAACTAAAATCACATAAATTTGTTTAAAAATTATATAAATTCAAATTTATATACTCGAAATCACATTTTAATTTAAAGTTACAAAAATGATGGTTGAAGTTTCACTCTTAATGACTAAAGTTCGCCTCATAAAAAAAACAAAAATCACATAAATTTGTCTTAAAATTACATAAATTCAAATTTATATACTAGAAATCACATTTTAGTTTAAAGTTACACAAATAATGGTTGAAGTTACACTTTTAATGACTAAAGTTACCCTCATAAAAAGGTAAAAATCACATAAACTTATCTTAAAGTTACATAAATTCAAATTTATATACTCGAAATCACATTTTAGCTTAAAGTTACACAAATAATGGTTGAAGTTACACTCGTAATGTAGGTGAAAGTCATTAAAACCCAATCATTTGGTTCTAATCTTGTCCCTTCATTTTGTTCTAATCTTGTCCATTCATTTTTCTTTTAATCTTAGCCTTCCATCTTGTTCTAATCTTGTCTCTCCATCTCTTTCATCCAAAGGGCAAGATGATGACTCATGGACTCAATTTTGAAGGTGGACTCATTATATATATATATATATATATATATATATATATATATATATATATATATATATATATATATTATTATACCTTGTATTACATTAGTTTGATCTAATTAATTAATTAAAAGTGATCCGACCCGAAAATGATACTTAATAATCACGCGGATAATAAATAAAGATTTCTATCGAATTAAATTAAATAACCTGATACTAGCTAATTAATTTTGGGTCGGATATCAGTTTCAGGTTAGTGATGCAAAAACGGCCCGACTCGATATATAACCTCATCCGCTTGACCTGGAAATGATCGACGACAATATATTAACATTCCCGAAACAGACACGAAAGCCGAAAGGACCCGGCCCTCGCTCGCTCCCTGACCCAAACTAACCCGATAAAGTTACATACCCTACGAATCTAACCCGATCGAAATATGGCCTAGTAACCATTTATTTGTTGATAAATCGTAATAAGTATAATAAGTGATAAATAATGTGGGGTGTGGTGATAAGTAATAATTAGTGATAAATGTGGGGTAGTTTTGATGGCCGTCAATATATGAAAATAACCATTTGTTGATAAAACGTAATTAAGCGAGACGATAAATAACAAAAACCGTAAAGATAATGGAAAATAGCTGTGGATTATTGTAAGGGGCCGGTTTCTTCAATTTTATGTGGTTAGTTATTTGATTATAAAGATCGGACTAAATAGGTGGTAAGTTGTAAACTTTTGAACCCAATAATATATTATAGGTGGTAAAAAGCAAAAAACCGTCCCTTTTGAGCATATATATATGCATCAATAACCGTCCCTTTTAGCGTACTTGAACGAAGTCGATCGACCCCATATCATTATTTAATTTGGGAAACATTGACGTGTATATATAATACTTGCATGCATTGATGAATCTGTTATTGCAAAATACGAGGTTAATGATCCGGAAGTCATCAGTATTATATATCATCAATATTATGATGTTCCGAAATCACCTGATCCGAAACCACCTGATGACACGTAACCCCGACCCAAAAGCGATCGACCCGAAGTAGCTACTAGCTAGATAGTGGATTGCCCGATCCGTAACTGGCCACCCAATCAGTTTCAGGTTAGTGATGCGTGATTATAATAACCAGTACCTTAGAAAGAAAATGACCCGATTCGAGAATCACTAGACTCGATATATATAACCACATCCGCTTGACCCGGAAATTATCGACGATCCGCCCAATTATTAACATTCCCGAAACAGACACGAAAGCCGAAAGGACCTTCCCCGACCCAAACTAACCCGATAAAGTTAATTACAAACCCGCCGAATCTAACCCGATCGGAATTGATTCCCAAACCCGATCCGAGCTAATAATTAAACGTAACTTATGCCTATAATATACAAATCTTTAGATAACATAACAATTTTGATGTACAATACCTATATATATATATTATAAAATTAAATAAATTAATTAAATTTAAAGCAAAGTTAAATAAATTAAACGTAATTAATGAATTTATTTTCGTGCCTCAAAATTTAATACCGCGCACGCGTATCTGAAAATTTTTAAAAAAAACACACTATCCATAAAAACGGTTCTTTATAATAGTACCGTTGTTATTACTTTCAACAACGGGTCATCCTAAAGAAACTGTTGTCATAGTATTTATTAGATTTTTCCTTTTGGCGCATTTTGGTGAAAATATATAACAACGGGTGTACTTTAACCGTTGTCATTACTCGATAACAACGGTGTTTTTTTAGTATAACCGTTGTCAATAGTTTCTCTTAATAAAAAATAATTTACAATCCTATAGAGTAAATTAACACACAAATAATTTACAATCACATTATCATCATAATCATCATCCTCGTTTACAACACAAATCTTTTTGTTTATTATCATCATCATCCTCCTCGTTCTCTTGATCATCATCCTGCTGGTTCTCTTTATCATCATCCTGTTTTCATTTTCATTATCAGGTAATTTTTGTGTTTCGTCTTTAGGGTTTTAAGATTGAAGTTCATCTTTTTGTTTTCATTTTATATTTATCGTTCTCTTTATCATCTAGTTTCATTCCTTTGTAAGTTTTTAGAGTTTTAGAATCTCTGCATGACTCTTTATTTGTTCAGTTACTATTTCATTCCTTTTAAGGTCTTAGGGATTTAGAATCGCTGCATGCATGTCTCTGTTCCGTTACTATTTCATATCTTTTGAAGGTTTTAGGGTTTTAGGATTATCATGGGTGAAAAACGGAAAAGAGTAGAAAACAATGATAAGGGGGATAAGCCTGGTGAGAGGGGTGCTTCGAAGTGCCCTGCAGCCCTTGCACCTATAGCGGCAAAACAGCCGCTGCCTATAAATTGGAGTGTGAAAGGTGTTCCTACTGGTCCAAATGCAGGCCATTTATCCACTTGGATTGGAGTTACAACCAAACTGTTTGCGCCTATTGATTTAGATGATTTCACGAATCTAAATCCTGTATTGCAGAAGTTACTCTTGAACCGTATAAAGGTATGATAATTACTTTAGCTAAACACCATTTTATTTTTGCAGATTTTACTATTACATAAGGCAGGAAGCCGTATAAAGGTTCGTATAAAGGTATGATATTAGACAGCCGCTTATTAGTATATATGATGATGATGCATGAAGCTTTCGATATTCCCTACTGCCATGATAAGTATCTATTACATAAGGCAGCGGCAGTCTTAAGGCATTGGAGGTGTGACCTTGCCAAATTACACTTGTATGTCGACAAGGAGACGGGAAAGATGCATAAGAGCCCACCGACAAAGTACCCCAACATCACTCAACAAAAATGGGATAATTATAAGGCGAAACGAGCTACTGAAAAGTTTCAGGTTAAGTATCCATGTCATATGTTTACATTTTTCTAAAACTCTACTTAAGGTTACATTTTTCTAAAAGTTTCAGGTTACATTTTTCTAAAACTCTACTTGTATCTATAATTTTCTAATTATCTCATCTACTTGCGATTTTATATGATTTGAAGACCGTTAGCGCCAGATATCGTGCTAACATTTCACAGAAGCGGGGGGTATATTATGGTTCTCGAGGCGGTTACAGATTGATAGAAGACATTCTCGTAAGTAGCATATGAAAGTCCATAGACCATAGACCTTAATTAGACTCCTCTAATTATTTACTAAATTACTTATTAATTTAGTTTATAATGATCTATGTAACATGCATGCAAATATAAAGACATTTATCTAAAAGAAGAAATTTCCTCACATTGATATGGAAAATATAAGGGCACAACAAGAACTCCTTCTTGTTGTTCTTGAGCTATAAATATGGATGAACACAAACTATCTCCAAAGTAGAAGATCTCCTCTAAGTTGCACCAAGATTAACCCAAATAATCTACTCTTATTATTAACTAGATAATAAGATAGATATTATACTACTAATATTATGACTATATTACTACACTAGTAATACTTAGTGAATATTAGTATTTGAGAGTTTTTAGTGAGAAGAAGAGTTTTTAGAAAGAAGTATGACAATTGAACAAAATCAAGTAAGTAATGAAATGAACAACTTTTTTTCATTCTTATAGCCAATTTGGCCTGATGGTATTAGTCCAAAAAGGACACTTATTTTGCTTAATTTTATCACATGCATTAGAGTGGAGTGTTGTAGAAAATATGATGATTGTTTTATACTTGTTATGTGACTTTCAAAAAGTAACTAAATAGTAAAAATAAGAACAAAATCATCACCATGTAACTACTTCTTAACCGGCCACTATTGGTCTAGTTAGGTCCATTTTGATTTTTGATATTTGTCTCACAAATACTTATTGATCATATGGTTAATTATCTTGTATAATTAAGTGTTAATTTGATCATATAACAATTATATGACTCAATTAAATAAATAATATGTACTTAACATTTTAAGTAATATTTTACCATTATATCAATATATAATGGGTCCCACAATGCTTAGTTAATTTAGTTTACAACTCCTTGTAAATATAATTAACTAATTACCTCTATCTCAAAACCTCAACTAATTTAGTAATTTAACGATTAATTACTAAGTTAAATCTTATTTAATCGTATTAAAATAAGATATAAATTTATTAGTCAATTATCGCATAATTGAAAAATAAGCTTAATCGAATTTGAGTTCTTAACTCAATTTCTAATAATTAACTCTCGTACATATCGAATATATGTAATGTACTAATTAACTGTATCGTATACAAATAATTAGTTACTATTTGGATTTCATCCTTTAGGTGTGACCGAAAGGGATCAGTTGATCACCGCCGTCAAACGACAATAACGTCAAACTCTAGTTAGCCAACCGTTATTGATTTACGTTAATCAACTGACTAATCATATATATAGTCAATAATTATCCCAATTATATTCCATAATAAGATTTATTATGTGGCGCACTATTGTGGAGGACACCTACTCCAACAATCTCCCACTTGTCTGACACAAGTGTGTGTCACCGATTCTCTTGTCTCTTTATCACATCTCCCACTCAACGCAAGGTGTCTTTCAGGTCGCACTTGCGATTGACAATATCTAGAGTGGTTTTCTCGATAGGGAGAGTAACTGTCTGACCGGAAAATTACCATAGATCTCTTTCCGAGCGTGGCCACGCATTTACAGTAACTTCTCCTCGAGTGGCCTAAAGATGTTTTTACCCAACGTGGGTGGACAATTCCTGTTGATCCATCTACTCTGTATGATGCAGATCACCATGATCCAGAAGAAGTCCATCGGCCTCCTTTTACGGCACGACCTAGAACATCAACCAAAACCAATCGGAAACTGCACCGACTCAGATAGACGGTCGCCAGTCAAAAGAATCGACTTATAGGAATAAGATAGAAGACCCTGCCACGAACAGGCATCAAATAATTGATTTAAGGGTCTCTACAATGTCACTGTCCGACAGAGTGTCATACAGTCTGTCTATGTAAACGACCAGTCATCTCCATGACCCCATGGTGCTGAACCAACCATCGATCGACTTACAATCTAGTCATTTCGAGACGTCACCTCATTGAGTGACTAGGGACAAAACACTAAGTTCATCCTGTTCACTTGAATTGGGTTCAACCTTTCTTTCCACCAATTCGGATAAACAAAGTATTAAAATTTAGTCAAACTAAATAAAGGAGTTTTTAATGAAACTCTAACAATGAATGCGATTATCAAATATTTGGAAAAATTGATACGCTATCAATAATTTCATATCTTATAATCTTTAGCAATTCAGGTACATATTTCAATCCCAATTGAAATGACATGACTATCATGTTCAGCCTGCAAAAAGCATGGCTAATGGATTAGCAATACTTGCATCTTTCCCATCATTCTGATTGTTATTTCTCTTTGTCTATGTAATCTCATATTACATAAAACTTTCTGAGTACGTGTCTAGGTTTGAATCTAGACTTAGGACTTTTGGCCTAAAGGTAGCTCCCACTGTTTTACCAGTATCATGGGATAGGATATACAACTATAGGAACTACTTCTAGTCCCTCCAATACTGTCGAATCCAAGCTACTTTCATATGCATCATCATATGACGCAATGTACTCCATTTCTGTTGTTAAATCCGCAATGATAAACTGCCTGGAACACTTCCAGCGGATACATGACATTTCTATTTGAAAATGTCACTCCTACTTGGAACCTTTCCAATAGTATTTTTTGTTTGGAACTCTTCCAACAGATAAATCTTCTATGAAACACAGCCAGTTCGTGATTTCAAATCACTTTGATCAGTTTGGAAATTGAAGTCTGTGTAACCCTTACACGCAACTCATTTTAAACTCCAAACACATGGAACATATCTTTTAGTCCTTCGCAAGTACTAAGGATGTTCTTTATGGCTATCAAGTGACTCTCACTGGGATTTGATTGCAAATGATTCGTCATACTCAAAGCATGCGAAATGTCGGATTGAGTATACATCATAGCGTATATAATTGATCCCGCAGCGGAAGCAAAAGGAATCAATTATGACGTGTTCAACTTCCTTGAACTAGTCAAAGATCTTATCAATATAAGAATTTTTGACTCAATGCTAATATCCTTTTAGATTTGTCTTCATAAATCCAGATATCTAAAAGATGTATTCTACTTTTCCAAAATATTCCATCATCTAAAATGATCAATATGTCTCCACATATAAGACTGATGCACACCACATTACTCCCACTAAACTTCATGTATAAACATAATTTCTCGAGATATCGAGAAATATTTTGCAACATGATTGACACACTAATTCCAACTCTTTTGTGTTTACTTAAGACATACTCTTAAGCTTGCAAATTAACTTAGGATAATAAGGATCTACGAACACACAGGTGAATATAAAATATACTACCTCTTCTAGAATCGTATTCAAGAAGGTGGTTCTTGAGATCCAGTTGGCATCATACTATTATCTTTGAATGGATCCAGTTGTGCTTACTGTAATCGCTAAGTATATTCGAATGGATCAAAGAATTAAGGTTGGTGCAAAACTCTTTGCCTACCAAGTTATCTTTAAAAACATTTTAATGTTCATCCATGCAAATTTCGATCTTAAAAATCAATTTACATTGAAGAGGTCGTACTTCTTCAAGTAAAATTTACCAGGTCACATACTTGACCATCATGCATGGAGTCCATTACGAATCGTATGACTCTAAGCCATATCAAGAAGTTGGGACTAAAAACAGTCTATTAAAAGTTGCATTTTAGAATTAATCACTATAAAGGAGCGATAAAATTCCACCTGACTTCCTTGGTTCCGAAGAAACAACTACTGAACAAGCAATGAGGAAAACGTTTTTCGGACCATAGTGAATCAGGTACTACCGTGTGACTCATCATGGATCGAACCATATCAAGTAATGTTCGATTTCTCCGTACGGACACACCATTTAATTGAGGTGTTCCAGGTGGAGTTAACTGTAATACTATGCCACAGTCTTTAAGGTGTTGATTAAACTCATTTGAAAGATATTCGCCACCACGATCTGATCGAAGTGCTTTAACCTTTCTTCCTAGTTGGTTCTCAACCTTATTCTGGAATTCTTTGAACTTTTCAAAGGACTCACTTTTATGCTTCATTAAGTAGACATATCCGTATCTACTCAAATCATCCGTGAAAGTGATAAAATATCTATAGCCGTCTCATGCGTTGATCAACATAGGTCCACATACATCAGGATGTATCAGTCCTAATAGGTCATTAGCACGCATTCCAACACCTTTGAAGGAAATTCGAGTCATTTTGCCGATAAGACATGATTCACACGTACCAAATGATTCGTAATCAAATGGGGAGATAGTCCCATTCTCAATGAGCTTCTTTACACGTTTTTCATTTATGTGTCCCATACGACAATGCCATAGATAAGTTTGATCTTTGTCACCAACCTTTACTTTCTTATTATTCACATATAATATGTTTGTGGTTTGATCTAACATATAAATGCCATTCATGGAAACTGCTTTGCCATAAATCATTTCATTCAAAGAGAAAATACAGCTATTGTCTTTTATTGAAAATGAAAAACCGTCTTTTTCAAGCACGGAAACAGATATAATGTTCTTAGATAAACTGTGTAGATAGTAACAGTTATATAAATACAACTCAAATCCACTCGGGAGTTGGATTACGTATGTTCCCATTGAGACTGCAGCAACTTTTGCTCCATTCCCGACTCGCAGGTCCACATCACCCTTTGCGAGAGGTGTGATGTTTTTTGGGCCCTGCAAATGATTACACAGATGAAAACCACAACCTGTATCAAGTACCCAAGTTCCGAAACTTACATGGTTAATCTCAATCATATGAATATAAGATGACATACCAACAGGAGTGACGTGTCCTGCTTTTATATCTTCACGGTACACGGGACAATTCCTCCTCCAATGCCCAGTCTTGTGGCAATGGTGGCACTCAATGTGACTGTCCTTGCTCTTTGCCTTGCCTTGTGAGCTACTAGTCTCATCAGGCCTACTCTTACCCTTTCCTGACTTCTTAAACTTTGGCTTCCCTACAATTAGGTCGCCGTGAGCCTTGCCCTTACCTTTGTTCTTGTTGGAAATCATGAGAACATCTTGCTTCATGCTCCCACTCAATTTCAGATCCTTCTCGTTCTGTACGAGAAGTGAGTGTAGCTCATGAAGACTTTTCTTCATGTCATTCATGTAGTAATTTGCCCTGAAAAGGGCAAAACCATCATGAAGTGAATGAAGCACACGGTCAATGACTATGCTCTCACCGATTTTGCAATCAAATGCCTTCAGTTTCTCGACATTCTCTATCATATCAAGAATGTGTGGGCTAACCAGTTGGCCCTTCTGGAGTTTCGCCTCAAAGAAGCTACAGGTATGCTCATAAGTAACGATTCTCGGTGCTTTTGAGAACTCATTAGTGAGCGTGGTGAAAATCTTATTTACACCTTTGGCAATGAAGCGTCTTTGAAAATTGGGTTCCATTGCAAAGATGAGTACGTTCTTTATCGCACTCGCTTCCATAACGAAGTCATTATAAGCAAATGACTCGTTAGCTCTTGCATTGGGGCGTGGGTTTGGCGGTATTGGCTCAGTCAAGTACTGGAGCTTGCCGTCAGCAATGGTTGCATTCCGTAATGCCGCCTCCCAGTCCGCAAAGTTGGACCCGTCATTCTTCAGTCGGGTGGACTGATTCATGTGGTCAATGAAAGTTTTAAGCCAGGACTCGCGTGCGAGTGTGGCACTTCGCATAGGGACATCATTATGGCCAGCCATTTGTTATAGCAGTATTATCAATATAAGACGAATTCTACACTCCGAAAAAGAAAAAATATAATAATAAGCATACTCATCGATATGAATTAAGTCTAGTGCAAAAACTCGTTTGATGCGAAGACTCAAGCATTTATACAATTGACCTCCCTCAAGAATTATATAAATGATCCCAAGACTCAATTATCTGTAAATTGATAAGCCAACCTCTTGGCTAATTCTACCTTTCGAATTCTTGGTCGATAAAATTTTATCTTTAGTCCATCATAATCACGAGAAACTCTTCCGATTATAATGTTGAGGTAAAATAAGTCAAGACATACTACTTACCCAACGTAGAAGGGGTCATATGGAGAGTAAGATCCTATATGCCTACCGACGAAGAAGGGATTCATAGTAGTTTGGCCTATAAAGACTAGTCTCAATTTTAGGTTTTAGAGGAAGATCCCATCAACTTTATGTTAATTCATTTTAAGTGAACGAATATCTAGCATGCGAGAATGAATAAACTAAGATGATGGCTTAAATTCGTGTGACATATTTATGTCCATGATAACTAACATCCAAACTATATGAGTCAATTTTCATGCATTTTAGTAGTAGGTGGTTTGGTTTAGGCGGAATATGATGCACTAACTATCATGTGAAGAAAAGCAACAAGAACGAAAAATACGTAAAATTACAAAGTCCTAGTGTGGCCTATCTACCAAAATGAACAAAATACAACTTTGGAATCCATAGGACCCGAAAAGCTTGTCTTGATGTTCCATCTTGGTCCATGTAGCGGGAGTGAGCAATCCGATCTCCATCTTTAGTCTTCTGAAATTACATTTTATAAATTACAAAATATAAACCTATTTACATTCTAATTTAAAAACATAACTTCAAAGAAAACAAAAGGAGATTCGAGATCTCAAAATTACATCAAGATCATGTTTTCATCATTACTAAAACATAATCATCTAAGGCCACACTAGGTAATACAAATTACAACCAATTGCAAAAATACGTAAATAAACCATTCAACGAATCATTCAACAAAATAAAATGCATCAACAATAAATTAATCATTCAAGACATAATTCTTTAATTATGTAGAGTAATTTATCCAAACCACCTGATTTAAAATGATCAAAATTATATGACAATTCCTTAATTACTCACAATAATTCCAATCAAACATAATCCAATTTTAATTCATATTATCGTATAATATGAATTAATCCAACATTATTTTAAACCACTTTAAAATAATTAGGTATCCAATAGTTGTGAACTTTTTCACAACAGTAATTATACATTATCATTATAATGCATAAACAAAAAAAAAATCGGCCAATAATAAAAATAAAAACATAAATTTTTTTTTTTTTTTTTTTTTTATAAAACAGCAGCCACGTTTTTTGTTATTATTTATTATTTTACAAATTAAACATGTTAATTTGATCATTATTTAATCATTATTAAACATTGATACAAACTAGATGATTCAATTTATCATCTTAAAATGAATATCTAAATCATGATTAAATCGATTATCTTAATATTTGACTAATCATAATTGATTTGAACATCATTAAAATTAATGAATCTTGATGCAAAATAACAATTTAACATCATGTATACCGAAAATATATAGCAAAAACAAATGTTCATAAACATTTAATAACAATTTCCATTTACGTTTTAATTTAATCCTTATTAAATTAAAACATCTACAAATTTATCATATTGTCATCTTAACAACTTAAAACAACAATATCAATAAATCAAAATGAAAACAAGAATCAAAAACAAAAAAAAACACACGGACCGAAAAAAAAAAATTTCATCCGAATTAAAAAAACATTGGACCGAATTTTTTTTTTTTTTTTATTCATGAAAAATCATATAAAATAATTTCGTAGCCTTGGCTCTGCTACCACTTGTGGGAAATATCGGTATATTTCATACATGAAATTTAAGGATTATAACGAAGTTATAATATATGAAATACGAATCATAAACGAAAAGCATAAAGATTATAATCAACCTTTTGTCCTAGCAATATGGCCTAAGAACAAATATCGAGATGATATTCTCCTAATTGTTGCACCCAAGATGTTCTGAGAAGTGCCTTTTCTTGTGCTAGAAAGAATACCAAAAATTACTACTAATTTTTGTTATGTAAGTTATGAATAATGAATCATGTAGAGAAGAAGAGTTTATATAAGACTCTCCTCCTCCTCTTTTCGCCGTGCAAGTAGATGTCTAGTAGAGGGAGGAGTCTCCCTTTTTTTCTTCTACTTGTTTTAGGAAGTCTAGTCAAGATAGGATTCTTCCTTCTTTTATTTAGTTAATGTATAATATGTGTATGTATTATTATTGTTATTTATGTTGTCACATATTAATAAGTCCATACAATATTTTGTAGTCGCTTTATTCATACCGGTCTGACATCATTTATTATGACAATATCTTATAATATATACGTCAACTATAAATATCGAATATTTATAATTTGCTGATTAAATATAACAGTTTATATTTAATTACGAATTAACATTTAATTCGTTTAAGCTTACATTATTTAATCATATTAATATAATTACATTATATACATTAAGTAGATATAATAGTTTATATTTAATTACGAATTAACATTTAATTCGTCTCAACCAGTATTATTTAATCGTATTAAATAATCGTATCATCATTACATTGACTAACCTTTTAGTCATATACATCGACTAACCTTTTAGTCATATAAGGCATCAATATGATCATACTTTTCATATAATCATATCTCTCAAACACATCCTTTAGGTGTGACTTTTAGGGACCAGTTGATCACCGCCATTAAAATGACAATAACGTCAAACTTCTAGCAAGCGAACCGTTATCGATAAACGTTAATCAACTGATAAGAATACTAAGTATACCCTGTGAACCTGTAAGAGATTTATACACGTTATCACACTAACTGTGGAGGACACTAGCTCCAAGATTATCCATATCCATCTGACACATCTTGAGACCATATCAACCTCCTACTACTAACGTTCCTTAGTATTCTCACTAGTATAACATCTCTTAGCAATTCGAATATTGCATGATAATCATACATAGGGGTGTTCAAAAACTGCCACAGACCGACAAACTTAATCGACCTGGTCCGGTCCGGTCCCTTTATCGGGTCCAGACCAGACACATGATGGTCCTGTCTTCGGGTCCCAAAAAATATGGTCTCCGGTCCGGTTCACACTTAATTTTTTTTTCAATTTCCCCTTTCAAAGTTGAACCCGTCCAGTCCAAACCCGGAAAAAAATGGACATTAAGGGTTGTGGTCCGGTCCGGCCTGGGTCCCTTCTCAACCGATCCGGTCTCCAGTCTTGGGATAAGTTGTTATCCGGTCCACAGGTCTAGCCCGGTCTAGTTTTGGACCGTTGAACACCCATAATCATACCCAAGTCTTCGGTATGACACCAAGAAATCTAAGTTCGCTAGGCACAATCATCATCACATTTCACTTTAACAGATTCTTAACACATATATCCTTAGCATGTGAACATTTCCATTTCTCCCAATAATTCGTAGATATTCCTAATTGTGACCATTCATATCTCTCCTCTCAATTATCTATTCTTACATTTACTATTATCACCTTATTACTTGACCATAGATAGATAGATAGTGTTGGAGTAAATGTCCTCAACAATAGTGCGATCACATAATTAACTCTCAATAATAAGAATACAAAAGGGATGATGAAAATTATAGTCAACTGGTCAACATAAATCGGTAATGATTTGCTCAATTGAGTTTGACGTTACTGTCGTATGACGGTGGTGATTAGTTGATCCCTTGAGGTCACACCTAAAAGACAATCCCGTAACCATGTACATTAATTAATTTTATGGTGATACAAATTAATTAATCCCTTAAATTGAACCAAGTTTAAATTGTTAGTGAGAAATATATCTTATTGTAATATGATTAAATAAGATTCATTTTAGTAATTTAATTGTTATATTACTAAGAATGCATTATGTTTATGAAACATGTGAGATAAGTAAAATTGGTCGATTATAATTACAAATTGTTGCAGATTATATTAACCAATTATGAGATGACTCATTTTATTTACATGTAATTATAAAATGTGACTTAAAATGTTAAGTATAATTTATTTGTTATTAAATTGCATTTAAATTAGGTAAATGTACATTTATAAGCAAAGATTACATGTTACATGTCACATGCCACATATGTGACAAATGACAAAATCACAAAAATAAAAGGGACTCCATTTTACATGAAAAAGCTGTTTTTAGTGGGTAGGATGAGTGTTTTAGGCACTCATTATTGTTCTAATCAAGATTAGACAATATAATGACTAACCTAAAGCATATTGCCTAGCTATTTGCCTTGTGAAGACAAAAAGCAAAAAGGCACCCATTTTTGGGCATGCTTGGCCGGTCATGAGCATGAGTAAGAAGGAAATGTTTCCTTCTTATTTGATACTTGCACTGAAATTATTTAGAAAGACAAGCTAAACAATGAACATTTGAACTAAGGTCAGACACTTTGCAAATACTCTGTTTCTGTTTGAACTGATTGTTAAAGAACAAAGATAGGACCTTAACCAAAGCACAAAGCCAATGATTGAGGGTTGAACTTTGATCCCAGCACACAGCTAAGGATCCTAGCTCACTTCCAAGCACAAAGCAAAGGAAGTTGTCTCAAGCACACAACCAAGAGATGTAACAGAAACAAGGTTTTAGTTTTATGTTTTACTTCAAATCTGTCTTTCATTCATTAGGAAATGGCCTTATATAGGCAAGGAGATTACATCCTACTCGTTCAATACATCCTAGGGCAACAATTGGCTTGCAAAAGAAACAGAAATAACAGCTATATTGTTCAGCATAAAGGAAAAAAGTAGAAAAGCAGTTCTAATGGGACAAGCTGCCTTAATTGGGTTGTTTAGGTTGAAACTGGTGGAGGAGTGGTCTTCTAAGCTTGATTCTTGAGCTCAACTGAAGTGGGATGGATGCCAAAGGTCCTGCTAAAAGGCCCTCGAGCTTGTTTGATCAAAATAGGAAAGTTTGATAGTGACATGTTAACTACTGCAAAAAGGACTGAAATTTGGATAGTTTGAAGTTGTCCCTAGACTAACTTTTTGTGTGTGCATTTCCTGGAAGAGAAGTCATGGGCAAAGTTGTAGAGGACCTTCCCAAGGACTAAGTTTGATGGTTGGTTAGGCTTGTTTGAATGTGTGGGACCCCCATGGACCCTGTTTAGAAAGACTGTGATAGGCTGTTTTTGGCTGAGAGTTGTTCTTGTTGTGTTGGGTTTGTTTTGTTGTTGGCTGTGTGTTGTTGTGGCTTAGTCTTGGGAAGTGGATGGCTAGGCTTTGTTCTGGTTGGTGTGGTGTTGTCTTAGCAGGCCTGAAGTGGTTGTTGCTTGGACTGAATAGGACATTGTCATAACTGGTCATGGTGTTGTCTGAATGGATTTTGTTGTCTTGAATGGTGTTGTTGTCTTGATGTTGAGTCTTGTCTTGAGCTTGTGTCTTGTCTTAGTCATATACTCCTGTTGCAACCTCCCTTTCTTGAAAAGGATTTGCCCTCAAATCTTCATCACCTTCATCATCTGATTCACCATGGTAGGGGCTCAGGTCTCCAACATTGAAAGTACCATGTACACCATAGCTTCCTGGTAGATCCACCTTGTAAGCATTTGTGCCTATCTTCTCCAATATCTCAAATGGTCCATCAACTCTTGGCATGAGCTTGTTTCTCCTCTTGTTTGGAAATCTCTCTTTTCTTAAATGCAACCATACAAGATTGTTGGAGTAAGTGTCCTCCACAATAGTGCGCCACATGATAAATCTTATTAAGGAATATAATTGGGATATTTATTGATTATATACATAATTAGTCAGTTGATTAACGTAAATCAATAACGGTTGGCTGACTAGAGTTTGACGTTATTGTCGTATGACGGCAGTGATCAACTGTGACACCCTCAAATTTGCGGAAAGAAAAAAAATAATTTAAATAAATAAAAGATGAGAATACGTTTCTAATAGGTGCACTTTAGTGAAAATCGGTACATTTTAAAACCGGAACCTACTATTAAATATATTCATCATAAGAAGGTGTCTTAAATAAAAAGGTTCATAACAAATACGGAAATAATATTATACAATAAAAAGTATCTGAAACAGGAGACATATCTCCCGTATAAATACAGAAATAAAAGAGTGTATAATAATATACAATCCTAAGAACCGAATATAGGTCCAAGGTAAATACTTCGCTCGCTAGCTCGTCAATGTACCCAATGTATGCATCACAAACCTGCCAACCGCATTAAATATAAACCCGGAAGCCACAGTCAGTGGGGAGTAACTCCGAGTTCTCCCAGCCACGAAATGTCGAGTTTAATTAAACATGAATAACATAAAAGCAATGTATATGGAAAATACCAAACTTAACATATACGATATGATTTTCATGTTATGAAACAAATAACTAACATATAACCTAGCATATGAAAGCTATCATGTGAATCTGATAATAATCTATAACACGAGGTAGGGAAGCTGGTATGCTGGCTCAGCGGTTACCATGTAACATGGCCCTGATACACTCAAACCCTAATCAACACGTAATCATGTGAATCAGTTAACAATCGGGAATCCAAACTCTATCAATCTTAGCCCGCTTGCATCTCACCTTCTAAAACTCATAGAATCATACAAACATGAAAGACCAATACTTCTACAAACAGGCATAAGTTCCTAGTGCAGTCAATAGTCGACTTCTGTAACTCGAGGCTATACCACAAGGTAGGAAAACAGCCTAGTCCTAGACTGATCAGACCTAGCGACAACAGCTATTCCATTCCCCGTCTCATGACAAAACAGTACACGAGAAACTCTACTAGGCGACCCCCTAAGCAGAGATGGCTAGTACTTAAGCTGCCCCTTCCCAAGCGGAACTCTAGGTTCCAGTCCCCGACTTGGAGATAAGCCCCCCAGGCCGTGACACAACAGCTATTAACCATGAACTATATACTCGTTAAAGACAGTACGGGCCTATCAATGTCATGGTCCAAGATACTCATCTAGAATTAGAATGGTCAAGACGCCATCTACTCATAATTCTCTATGGGTACTTAGTCAACACGACACCAACCATATAATCAAACCGTCACGGAAAAACATCCTATCATGTGACTAATTGCATATAAATAATAATCAAATATCATATCGCCTCATATCTACTAAGGCTAATTCATTAATTAAATACAACCTTACTTGAAGACAAATCCCCGACCCGAGTCCCGCGACGGGTCATCAGTCAAAACGGGGCTGACTAGATCTTAGTTTGACCAAACCCGTTTGGTCAAACCGGCTAGAAACAGAGTCTTTCCCACATAGACTTGAACATAAAATCAACATATTCATTACATGTTATTTTATTAAAACTTCTAACATGTGAATTATTAAATCTTACGTAACCCCCCGCTTGACTTAAAGGATATCAAATTAAACTACGATCTCGTCTTATAATTTCTAACATGTGAGAAATAATAAGAAATAATAATTTATGAAAAACCTTTTTAATTAAATATTTTACTTATTAATATTTCCCACTTGCTAAATATTACAAAACACGATAAAATGACGATAACTCAAAAACCGTCACAAGTCCCAAAGTGGGACCCACGGGCTGATTTTGGGCCAACATGACACGGGCCTGGACTGGGCCCCACGGCTGGTTTGGGCCTGTTTTGGGCTGTTTTAACGACTTTACTAAAAACGTTTCCTAATATTTCCCGCATGCTTTAACATAATTAAAACCCGTCAAAACAACAACAAAACAATCAAACATCGACACAAACACCAAGGACCAACACCGGACCAAATCCAGACCGGGCTGGACCGGCCTGAACCGGTCTGACCAGGCCTGAACCGGCCGGTCTGGTTCGGTTTCCAGCCCCCCTTTCCGGCCACCCCACACGGTCCAAACAACCACCACTCCAATTAAATTCTAACATGTTTTTAATTAACAAACACCCATTTTTACAACCAATTTGACCATCAATCATACAAAAATCATTATTATGAAAAATCATCCAAATTCATCAAGAACAACCAACATGTTATAAATTCATAAAACACAATAATAACCACTACTTAACATGTTACTAACTAAAAATCCTTAAATCATAATAACATGAACCAAAACAAAAGATGAACCAAAATAAAAGAAACAAAAGCTATGTAACATTAAATCGTCGAGTAACTCGGAATCGTTACCTTAGCTAGCAAAATCAAGTAGCACCAAAAATAAGAAGTAAAGAAAAACCCGTCTACTAATCTTCTCCTAATATATACGAGTCACCAAACTCGTCTTCAAAATCTTCCCCTATAAGAAATGACAAGAATAATATTGTTAGAATTAAAACTTTATTTTCCATAATTAAAGTGTTGAAAACGATTTTGTCGGAATTGAAAATAAACCGTACTTGAAGATGGAGAGCGAAGAGGAGGTTCTAGAAATATAAGTTAGGACGGATTTGAATAAGAAATGAAGGTTTTATGATGAATTTGCTCAAGAACGACGAAGAACGATGAAGACGTCAAGAACGAAGAAGGAACGTTGAAGAACGATTAATTTGATCTTAATTTGATTATTGTAAAATGAAAAGTGTTAGTGAGTAAGTGTGAGAGGAGCCGTGTAAGTATAGAAGAAATATGGAGTCGGGTTTTGAAATTGGTGTTACGGTGAATGACGCGGGTTAATAATCTATTACGGTAGTAATTAGATATTATTCGGTTTTATAATAGTTTAATGAAATATCTAGCTATAATTAGATATTATGTTATTGTAACAAGAAAGGGAATAATCTAGCTTAAGAGAGGAGAAGAGACGAGAAAAAGAAGAGAAAATCGGGTTGTTGTTAAGGATTGCGGAATTTAAGTTGGGACAGCCGCGATAAAGTTACAAATCTTAGATATTATTAGTAGTTTAATCATATAATTAAAAGATCTACTAGAGTGGAAAAAAAGTGACAGGGGGCGTGTGACTCATGTCAACGTCGGGTTTCGGGACCTAAGTTGACCCGGGAATAGTTAAATGACGTTTGGGGTTAAATCATAAAACCTTATTATAAATTCCGAATAAATTCAAAATAATTTTATTAAATTATCATAAATTCTAATAAATCTAAATAAAAATAAATTAAAAATATTATTTTTTTAAATAAAATTTCGGTCTTCAAAATTACAAGGCGAGTCGGGAAAAGTCAACGAAAGTCAAAGTCGACTTAAAAGTCAAGAAAAGTCAAAGATGACTTAAAAGTCAAGAAAAGTTTATGACGACTTAAAAGTCAAGAAAAGTCAATGACGACTTTAAAAAGTCAAGAAAAGTCAAAGACGACTTAAAAGTCAAGAAAAGTCAAAGATGACTAAAAACGGTCTTTTCATGAAATCTCTCAGAAATTCCAAATACGAACTCGGAATTTCAAAATACGACTCGAAACAAAAATTTCTATTTTAAAACCTTAAGTTTGCTGAAAAGTGTTAGTAAATATTTTTACTAGAAAAATTGGGTACTTTTCGGGTTGTTACACCACAAATATTCATTCTTCGAAAACAAAACATCATCTGGATGTACAATGATTGCGACCTCGCCCCAAAATTCCCGTGAAAACATCATGCTCAACCTTGCTTGCTCAACACAACACACAATTCCTACGCAAAAAGCCAAGAGTCTACCCCCACATAAAATCCAATGGGAAGTTAAGTAAACTAGTAACAAAGTTAATAACTAAGTGCATGAAGGTCAAAGAATTGGAAGATGAAAAGAAGGACATGTACACGGTGGTGGTTCATGAGGGACTCCACCAAACTTATGATAGGATTGAGAATAAATTGGAGACACCATTATGGTGCCCGACACAATTGTCATTGTCATCGCTACGGAAATGCTCCCTACTCCACCAAACAACAATTGTCTTTCGAGCGTGTGATGTTCTTGACCCATTGTTGTTTACTAGAGTAGGGAGCATTTCCGTAGCGCTTAATATGGTTCTTGTCCGAAGCCGTTGACAAATGCCGAGGTGGAATGGTGTTGACCTTAAACGGTATTGTAATATCTTTTGAGAGCGGGACTTCATCTTTGGAATGTCGTTCATTGAAAAATCCATGGAATACACTCAAAACGGCTTCTTGAAACGCATTTTCAAGGTAGAGGACTTTAACTTGACCAATCGGGTTCCCCTCATAATATATCTTCAATCTTTGCCCATTAACAGAAAAGGTACCCATTGTTTCACTAGTCACCTCCACCACTCCATAGGGAAAGACTTTGGTTACCGTGAAAGGGCCCGACCACCGGGAATAACTTTAGGCATGAGTTAAACAAAAAATAATTGTCCCCAACCTTGAACTCTTTCCTAGATATCTTGGCATCGTGAAGTCGCTTTGTCTTTTCCTTTAAAATTTGGGCATTGCTGTAGGCATCTAACCGTAATTCATCAAACTCTTCTAGTTGAAGCATTCGGCTCTCTGACGCCGCTTCAAGGTCAAAATTTATTTATTTGATTGCCCATCATGCCTTATGCTCTATCTTGATTGGCAAGTGACATGCTTTTGCCGTAGACCAGGCGATAAGGGGTGGTGCCAAGCGCAGAATTATAGGCCGTTCGCAAGGCCTAAAGAGTACTTGTTGGTGGACTAATTTTTACGATTTTTGTCGGCTGCCTTTTGGAGAATGGCCTTGATTTGTCTGTTCGAAACTTCGACTTTCCCACTAGTTTGTGGATGGTAGGCAAGTCGCCTCTTGTGATGTATCCTATACTTTTCTAGAAGATCATTTAAAATGCCTTTGCGGAAGTGCGAGCCGCCATCATTGATGATCACCCGGGGCATGCCAAATCTTGGAAATATTTTACCCTTGCATAGTTTCATAACAACTTTGTAGTCGTGTGTTGCAGAAGCCACGACCATGATCCATTTGGAAACATAGTCTACGGCGACCAAGATGTACTTGTTGCCATGAGAAGAGGGGAAGGGTCCTATGAAATCGATCCTCGATACATCTAATATTTAAACATCCAAGATGTTAGTCAATGACATTTCATCCCTTTTCCCGATATTACCACTTCTTTGACAAGTATCGCATGAACAAACATAGAGTTGGTCGTCTTTAAACAACGAGGGCCAGTAGAAACCACTTTGATGGACCTTGGCAATGGTCCTTCATGTGGCCAAGTGTCCCCCATAGGTAGAAGAGTGTAGGTGTTTGAAAATATCGAACCCTTGCTCTTCCGTTACACAACGCCTATAGAGGTCGTCGTTCCCTCTCCGAAATAATAAGGGCTTGTCCCAATAATACTTTTTCGCCACTTGACGCAATTGCTTCCGTTTTTGCTTGGTGAGATCACTAGGCATGAATTTTGTGGCCATGTAATTGGCTATGTCAACGTGCCACGACATGAAATTATCTACCCTTAGCAAAGTTTCCTCACGCATCGACTCATTGTTTGGCGTCCCTGCCTCTAGCGTTCCTCTAATTTTCGTCCGATCTTATCACGTTCGTGTTTCCCTCGAAATCTCCTATCGTTTCCAATGTCATGGTGTCATTGTCTTTCCTATGGTGAGATGATTAGGTTGTTAGCTAGCTTCGTGTTGATTTTGATCATGAATAGGATTGGAATTTAAACCTTAGGATGAATCTGTTGGTGTATTGTACTCTCTTGGTGGCTTCATTTATTGAGCTTGCTAGTGTAGTGCTATTTTGGGAATCAAGTTGAGCGAGATGATATTCGTTGTTGTTGAGTATTATATCGTTTGTGTGACAACACTCGCGAATGCGGAATAATAAAACATACAAGCATGTGAAAAGAGATGCGGAAATACGGTATTTTAAAAACCTTTAAACATGCAAGATATATATAACACGAGGTGTGTCAAAATGTTACAAACTAAATACGGAAATATACAACAAAGAGACGAGGCCTCTTAAAATGTTAACAAAGAACAAGTGTTTATCCAAAACTAGCTATTATCGTCTAGAGGTGAACTTCCAGGGACAACGCCCGCTAGCTCACACCCGAACCCCCAAAATATCAGATCCAAAAAGTCATCCATAGCAAGCAACCTGTTCATCCATGAAAAACATGAATGCCACAGTCAGTGGGGAGTAACTCCGGGTTCTCCCAGCCATATCACATCAAACGTACACATAAGGTAATACGAAAGTAAAGCATGCATATAAATACATATCCATGTGAGTTACGATAAAAATAGATAGGCAATACGAGATATAATGATAAGATCATGTGGAAATCAAATCCGTAACCATCATGTTATTCAAAGACTCGGGAAAGACACTCTTAGGCAATCGAATACGCTCACTAGGGCTTGCATCTCACCGTTAGCGGTATAAGATTGATAAGATTGAGACTCGACAGACAAACCACGTCAAGTCATGCGATGATCACAATAAATACAACATAGTATCATCCATTCACGAACCAAGACATTGACGGTGTCCAATCATGCAATGACCATGAATAATATCATGAAATCACGCATTCAAAGAACGACGACACAAGACGACAATTCTCACGGTAAATGAAACGCACTAGCATCGTGTACATGGCAAGTATGATTAAAAG
Source organism: Heliosperma pusillum (assembly GCA_022085475.1). Classification (NCBI taxonomy): domain Eukaryota; kingdom Viridiplantae; phylum Streptophyta; class Magnoliopsida; order Caryophyllales; family Caryophyllaceae; genus Heliosperma; species Heliosperma pusillum. The sequence goes on from JAIUZE010003939.1 coordinate 32,127, forward strand.
GCGTTCACGGGTGACATTTCCCTCAACCCATACACGATGACATTTCGTGTAGGTAGACTAATTTCCTCTTGGTAGGGCGACGATAATAATACGGTTCCTAGTCTAAATCTGGCCAGACTCTCGGAATAAATCATGTTCCGATTCGACACGCGATGACATTTCGCATCCAAGACTCGGGCTTATAAAATATATATGCCGAGTACCCCAAATTCGGTAGATCAATTCACGAAAGAGGCGGAAAAACAGCTCAAGCCTCATAACAAGCGGTACGCTACATGCAAATAACACCACCTCGCAAGTACACAACATTTGACGGCCGGGTCGAACAACGCATATCGTTCAACTCCCAACAACGTCGTCGTATGCCCACTACACATGCCATTAAGCAGTAGGATACCTCTCCGTTCCGACATTCCAGCCTTACGAACGGAAAGGTAGCCAAGGGAATGAGAATACAAAGCACAAGACAAAATAGTGCTCAAACCGTAACATTTGTAAAAACCGACTCAAAGTGGGATATATCGAAAACCGTCACGAAACATGTGATACAAGCGAATAGAATATCATATATCCAAAACATGAATATTGAATATTATAAGTCGTTACGTAAAATTATACGATAAACGGATCATGCGAACTATTATAAATTACGAGTTTTAGAAGTTATATGAAAAGAACACAGCCGTGTTCCAGGCCGGTCAGGAGGGAGGCGGCCGGTGGACCGGCTCAGAACACAAGCAAAAACCAAAAACAGAGAAATGTAGTCTAGGCCGGTCAGGTGACCGGCGGCCGGTGGGCCGGCACAGAACACAACCCCAAAATCATAACATCAATACTGATGTGTTCCAGGCCGGTGGGTGGACCGGTGGCCGGTGGGCCGTCCTGGAACCCCTCTTCATGCAAAACTCCAAGTTTTCCAAGGAATGTTACTGATGTGTTCCCAGCCGGTGGTCAGACCGGCGGCCGGTCGACCGGCTGGGAGCACCTCTTCACCCGTGAGCTTTGCTCACTTAACCAAATCAATCCAATTCTCATATATCAATTCTAATAATCATCAACAATCATTATACATCATCAATATTCATCATATAACATCATTCATTAATCATAGCATGAATCCTAAACTTCCTAATCGTAATCTAATACGATTTTCTAGCATATAAACATGTAAAACACGTAAGTGATACCGAGTAACCCTTCACCGTTACCTTCTATGCGTCTCTAATGATCGTCAAGCTCCTCTTCTATAAGGAAATAGTCTTTGTCGGGATCTTGGAGGTCGCCACCTACAAATAAATCGTAAAAAGATGAATAAAGTTCATCTTGAGAAAGACGGAATGCTTAAAAAGCGAGAAAGACGATAATTTTATTATCAATACGGATAGAGGAAGGTACGGGAGGAAGAATAAGATAAACTTACGTAAATTCTACCGAGTAACGAAGAAACTACGCCAATTCTAAGATCGATATTCAAAGAGGAAAAGTTGCTTAAGGAAGAAGAAAGAAAGGTGTGTTTGATTTTTGTGTTGAAATGAAATATTAGGTTAAGGAGGGAGTAGTGTGAGTTATGAGAGAAAAAGTCAAAGACGATTTTCAAAGTCAAGAAAGTCAAACTTGACTTAAGACGGCTTTTTCATGAACTCTCGCAGAAATTCCAAATACGAACTCGGAAATTCTAAATTCGACTCGGAACTTAAAATTCTAATTTAAAACTTAAATTTACTGAAAAGCTTTCGTAAAATATTTCTACTAGAAAAATAGGGTACATTTCTGGGTGTTACAGTTTGCTTGGGATATCATTTGGGAATTAGATGTCTCTAATTGGTGGATTCTAAAAGAGACTTTGCTTTAGGGTAATTTAGTCGGTACCGAAAGTCTGAGGAGTATTGTCATAAATGAAAATCGATTCATTTTGAGTTTTAGATGAATTAGATGTTTTGAATGGTTGTCTGATTGCCTAGTGATTGGCCATTTGTGGTTTGGAATTTGTAAGTTTCTTTTATTCTTAAGGAATCATATTTGGAGATTTAGAAATGTTTGTTGCAAGCGTTGGATAGTGAGTGCTCAGTTGTTATGGATTATAGAGTTAAAATGGTGAACCCATTTATCTTGAGGATTAGTAACCATCGTAGTTTGCTAATGTGACTATTTATATTTGAGGCTTCGAGCGTAGTATTGATCGAATTAAGGATGTTAGGGCGTATTAAAGAATTCTTATAAGCGATAATGGATTGTGGATTTTTCCCTTGTCGTGAGACTTTGGATGAGACTAGTTGGTTCTTAGATAATTATGTTTGTTGCTTTGATTGTGTTTTGGGCTTTTGAGGATGAGAATTGTTTTGGGCTTTTGAGGATGAGAAGTCCATCATGAATTTAGAATAATGAGTTTTGGAATAAATTGGATCAGAGGATTTTATGGTAACGACCGTACACTTTGTGGTTGTTAGTAAATATGGTCCCCTAAGATGAGATTTCTTTGGTTAGTGGTCTCAGATAGAGTATGATGAATCTAAGGATTTTATAGTACGTCAAAGGACCTCTCCTGCAGATTGCAATCTATGGACCCTGGTGATGCTAATTAGGTTTGAATGGTTAGGTTGATGACTTGAGGTCTCGTGGTTATGAAGGATTTCAGTAGAAATCTAATGATTGAAAATGATGAGGTGTAACTTGGGTAAATTACATCCTCTTGAGGTTTAGAGTATTAGTAGAGTTAGTACTATCGAATTCTTGTAGATCTTCGTACCGATTTCATCGTGATTCTTCCTTTCCCTAAGAGTTCGATTTGTTTCGTTTTTGCGTGTTTAGTATATATTTTGTTACCCTGAATTGTGTGTGAAATGTGCGAGTTGCTTTATGTGCGTGTAATGTCCTATTATTTGATTTTATCTTTCATAAAACCTTCAAATTTCCATATTATATTTCTAAATTAGCGTTTCAAAGAAGTCTAAAGATGGTTTTTGTACCTCCTTTTTGGAAAAAAATAGATTTCTTTCGCTTTTATATTTGGATTTTACGTTGGTTGGATGTTTGCACTTGTTATTGGAGACGTCTGATAACTAGTCCTACACTTACTAACACTTGTTTTGAATTTCGATTTCACTATTTCGACTTTAACTTGATTTGGATAATTTAAGTTCTCGTTCGCGACGGGCACTCTTGAGATCCGTAAGTAAAGTTTCACACTTATGAAAATTCTCCTTAAAACGTTTTCGAGATGAACAACATTTCAATGTTTTCCCTTATAAAAGTTTTCATATTAATTTTGAAAACCGATTCTTGTCCTTGATACTTTTATTTTCTACTCGCAAGTTTCGAGGACAAAACTTTTTAAAAGGAGGGGTGATTGTAACACCCGCAAATGTACTCTATTTTTCTAGTAAAAATATTTTACGGATACTTTTCAGCGAAATTTAATTTTAATATAGAATTTAATTTTCCGAGTCGAATTTAGAATTTCCGAGTTCGTATTTGGAATTTCTGCGAGATTCCATGAGAATCCCGTCTTAAGGCGAGTTTGACTTTCTTTGACTTTTTTTTCCACTTATATTCCCTCATACTCACTTAACCTATTTTTCATTCACAAACACAACACATTTCTTCTTCTCTAAGAAACCAAAACCCTTGCCTCCATAATCTTTCCATTCTTAGAATCATCATAGCTCACTCGTTTCTTGTTGAAATTCACGTAAGTTCGTCTTATTCTTCCCCTCTTAGCTTCCTCTATCCGTATTGGTAATAAAATTACCGTCTTTCTCGCTTTTTAAATTATCCGTCTTTCTTAAGGTGAATGATATTCATCTTTTATTATCTAATTGTGTGTAGGTGGAGACTAGGAAGGTTTAGAATCGATTAAAGACGCGAAAAGGTAACGGTGAAGGGTTACTCGATATCATTTACGTGTTTTTATGTGATTTCTAGGATAGAAACCGTATTTAGATTATGGTTAGTAAACTTATGACTTATATTATGGTTAATGGATGTTGTTTGTTGAGTATTCATATGAGAATTGATGAATTAGAATGATAGTCGATAATTATCAAATGTTGATCTTGGTTGAAATTGGCATTTTCGTGTACTAGGGACCCCAGCCGGTCAGACCACCGGCTGGGGCAGTGGCTGTAAATTGTTACACTTTTACGTGATTTTTGGAAATTGACTTGGGTCTCAGCCGGTCAGACCACCGGCTGAGACACCCCTACTTTCTTCCTTATTTTAAAATGACCCTTTGGTCCCAGCCGGTTGACCGGCACCCGGTCAGCCTGACCGGCTGGGACATGCTGTTGTTTCACATTGGTTTTCGTATGATGCATTGGCCTAAGCCGGTTGACCGGCAGCCGGTCCACCTGACCGGCTGGCTCCTGCTGGATGTTACTTGTGATTTTGTTTACGGTTTTCATTTATAATAATTCAGATCGTTCGTTTATCGTATAATTTTACGTAGTGACTTATAATATTAATGTTTTGATTATATGACATTTCATTCGCTTGTATCACATGTTTTGTGACGGTTTTTGCTATATCCCACTTTGAGTCGATTTTTACAAATGATACGGTTTGCGCACTATTTTGTCTTGTGCTTTGTACTCTCATTCCCTTGGCTACCTTCCCGTTCGTAAGGTAGGAATGTCGGAACGGGGATGTATCCTACTGCTTAATTGCATGTGTTAGTGGGCATAGGACGACGTTGTTGGGAGGCGAACGCAATGCTTTGATCAACTCGGCCGTCAAATGTTGTATACTTGCGAGGTGGTGTTATTTGCATGTAGCGTACCGCTTGTTATGAGGCTTGTGCTCTTTTCCGCCTCTTTCGTGAATTGATCTACCAAATTTGGGGTACTAGGCGTCATGTGATTGACCGAGTCTTGGATGCGAAATGTTTATCGCATGTCGAATCGGAACACGTTTATTCCGAGAATCTTGCCTGGTTTAGACTAGGACCGTATTATTATCTTCGTGCTACCAGGAGGAAATTAGTCTACATATACGAAATGTTTATCGTGTATGCGTTCAGGGAAATGTTTATCCCGTGGATGCCTTTTAATCATACTTGCCATGTACACGGTGCTAGTGCGTTTCATTTACCGTGAGAGAAGTCGTCTTTGTGTCGTCGTTCTTGAATGCGTGATTTCATGATTTTATTCATGGTCATTGCATGATTGGGCTTCGTCAATGTTTTGGTACGTTTGAATGGATGATAATATGATGGATTTATTCATGGTCATTGCATGACTTGGCATGGTTTGTTTGTCGAGTCTCAATCTTATCAAACTTATACCGCTAACGGTGAGATGCAAACCCTAGTGAGCGTATTCGGTTGCCTAAGAGTGTCTTCCCCAAGTCTTTGTATAACATGATGGATTCGGATTTGTATTTCATATGCTCTTATCATTCTATATTGAATTGCCTATCTATCCTTATCGTATCTCACATGTATATCTATATGTATGCATGTTCTACTTTTGTATTTCCTTTTATGTACGTTTGATGTGATATGGCTGGGAGAACCCGGAGTTACTCCCCACTGATTGTGGCGTTCATGTTTTTCATGAATGAACAGGTTGCTTGCATTGATGGCTTTTTGCTTGACATTTTGGGTTTGGGTGTGAGCTAGCGGGCGTTGTCCCTGGTTTAAAACACCTCTAGACGATTTTAGCTTGTTTGCTAAACACTTGTTCTTTGTTAACATTTTGAGAGACTCCGTCTCTTTGTTAGATTCCGTACTTAGTTTGTAATGTTATGATACTCCTCGTATTTTCTATCTTGCATGTATAAATGTTTTTAAAATACCGTATTTCCGCAAATTAAATCACATGTTTGTATGTTTTATATTTTCGCATTCGCGAGGGTTGTCACATCCTTCATCTCATATTTTGTAATCAGAACTTGTTTATTCTCAATGGAATCCACCGTCCCATCTCCCGCACCAACTATCACCACTGTATCCTGGCTTAAATCCTTTATGAATCGATGCAAACTCGAAAAGAATGGTTCACATTATGCGGATTGGAATGGGCAACTCTGCCTAACCGCCGAAGATGATGGTAAGCTTCGTTACCTCACCGAGGCTTCTTCCACTGCTCTTAATGCGAGGTCATTGAACGCCGCAGGGGAGGCCTATGAGACCTACCGAAAAGAGTCGGACGCAATCAAGAATGTCTTGATCTTCTCGATGGATGGTGATCTTCAAAGGAATGCCGCAAGGGAGGCTTATGAGATCTCCAATATGAAGCCGCATCCCAATTCTTTGACCTCAATATGAAGGAGGGTCAAAATGTTACCTCCCATGTGCTCAAAATGATTGAGCATGTCGAGGTACTTAAGGAGGAAGGAATAGAGATTCCCGAGAAACTTGTAATTAACCGTGTATTACACTCCCTAAGTTGAATCAAAGGGTTTGTCAACTTTAGGGTGAACTTTAACATGCAAAATGTCACTACTTCACCCCATGAGTTGCACAAGATGCTTATGCAAGCCGAACGTGAGATGCGCCATCATGCTAGTACTAGCAATGATGTTTTGAACATTAATGCTAAAAGCAAAGGGGAGTTCAAAAGAAGTGGAAGTAAGGGGAATAAGCCAACTCCCTCTAAGGGCAAGGGAAAGGCTATAAGGGAACCACGACCGAAGACAAGTGCCATTATTGTAATTGTACGGGCCATTGGAAGCGTAATTCCCCAAAATATTTGGGAGATGTTAAGGCTGGATGAGTACTTCCAGTAGGTAATGATTCTCCCGAATGTTTATGTTATTGATAAAAAGCTCAACTTTGGTATTTTGATACAATTTGTGATTCTCTTCCCCTTTTTGATTGCATTTAGGAAATGAGAACAATGACAAGACAAAGCAAGCCTAGAGGGATCACCAGGCTGCTAGGAGCTAGGGTAGCCACCACATAAAGGAGACCTATGATTGGGCTTGGCGTTATTTTGCTATTTGTCTTCTATTTCTTTACTGAATTTTGGATGTCGTTTTGGAACTCCTTTAAATTCCATGTTAGCCAGGCAAGATTATTTTGATTTCCATTTTAAGAAAAAAACGGTTGTACTTTTATTCTAATGGATTGGTTTTCAACCCAAGTCATTATATCTATGAAATTTTTTGTTCTTAAACTTTTCATTATACAAAGTTAATATCGTAAACGTAAAGTATTGCGACCAATTGATCATATAAATATAATGATTGGATCATTATGCTTATCACCTAAGTTATGAATTGGATTCTCACTTATTGGATTGTGAATAAAAATCACAACTTATTTGAAATAAGATAGATTAACTACATAGTCAAAATGAGTTACCGAACTCACATTTGGAGATTTACAATCCAAACATGCCCTAAAACTAGACGCCAATAAGACTCAATACAAGCTATGGAAGGGATAAGAACCCTAATATTTTTTCAAGACATGGATAGAAATCCAACTATTTAGATTAGATATAGAAGAAGTCTATTCAAAAGCAAGAATAAAAGCTCTAAACAAATAAGTCTACTATAGATCGCTCAAAGTTAACACAAGCATTTTAACCTTTAAACTTAGAGAACAAAGCTGTTTGTGGCTCATGGTGCTATCCTTCAAGAAAATATCTGTATTTTCAGAAAGATAGAGTGGGAGAAAATTTGCCACAAAATAAATTTTATAGGGAGACAAGAGAAAATGTTCTTAAGTCGTCCAAGGGTAGAGGCTAATAGTAATAATCGTTGCTTTTTGAAAGTGATGAGACTATAATCTAAGTAATGGTCGTTATTAGTAATACCAATTCGAATTTCTTGCATAAGAGCCTTGCGATCCAAAAATAAATCTATGCATATAAATAGATTTCCTTAGAGAAGTTTGGACCTCTCTAAGGTAAATAAAACTTTAAGGTAAAGAATTCTGCATAGATAGACATAAAGATGTCTACAAATTTAAGTTAAAATATAACCATATTTGTGAATCAAGTTATCGTTACCGCACCTCATTAAAAGTATATGTATGACAAGTAGTTGTTAAAAACCACTTTTTGGAATGGGTATTTAGAAAAGGGTGTGTATATGAAACAAACATAAATTGTCATACCAAGCTTTAAGAGATCAATGTTTGATCCTAAGAAAGCGCTTAAGAGGTTGTAATGATCGTTTCATGATAAGAGAGTGTTGTTTCCTCGAATTGTCAAAGATCAACGTTTATACATGAAATTAAGTGGGAGTTAAAATTTTCATGTTTGGACATGAAGTTTAGTGGGAGAAATTGTCTTCGATATCTTGTATGTAGGAGACATATTACTCATTGGGAATGATGTACTGACACTGTCTTCCGTGAAAGAGTGTTTGGGAATCATTTCTATATGAAAGACTTGGAAGAGACATATCGTATCTGAAGTATCCAATATTTATAATTATAGATAATAAGGGATATTGCAAATATGATTAGAATTTTATATTGGTAAAGATCCTTCATCTGAAGATCAACGAACTAAGAAGGTTTTTCATATTGATGAAAGTGGAATCACTTTGAAACTGTCATAGTCATTCACTGAACCTAGGAGTTGTTTATCACAAAATAATAATTACTAATGTTTCTGCCATTAGATAAATCATGTATGCCACGATATGCATATACCTTAATGACTTATATGTTTGGAGCATGACAAGTCAATAAAATTTCAATCCACATGAGAGTCATTGGAGAGCCTTCAAGGATATCCATGAGGTTCTCAAGGAGAACTAGAGATTCATTCTTGTGTTTGGTAGTGATGACTTAGTTATGTGTGAAGAGTTACACAAACCCAATTTTCCAAACTTAGTAGGATTTGTCGAAATCCTAGGCTAACTTTTGTTATATTTAAAGTGAATAACTAAAAAGAATGATTGAAGAGTCAATAATTAAGAATTCTACAAATGGAGTCTTAGTACATTATGTTAAGGATAAGGTGGCTGATAAGGAACTAATAGTAGATTCTTTCACCAAGATACCTATCACATAGTTATCATGATAACAAGTATAAGCATCTTTCAAGATAAAGAGTCCAACACTAGATAGAGATCTAAACATGTACTTAGATAAATTCATGTTATTAGGAATAACATCGAATAGAAGGAAAAAGCAATTCAGAAAGTTGGAGTAAATGGATACATGGTATATCCACTACCCAAGCTTTTATTGTATTTGGACATTATTTCCATGTAGCTTCATGGAACTTGTATACTTAGGATTATTAGATATGAAGCAATAACATTGTGTTGATTGTTCGTATATGATAATCACATTTATAGTTTGAGTTCTTAAAACTCAATTTTTGCTTTGTTATATCCAAATAGCTTGTAGTGACAACTTTGAACCCTATTAAAGTGAACTGGATTAACGTAGCATTGGCCCCTGGTTGCTTATATGAGGTGATGTCTACATGTGACTGGAGGGCGATGCGATAAATGGCAAGTTCAAGTGTCGTTGAGTCATAAGAGAAGACTAGTCGATCACATAGGCAGACTGTATGGGACACTCTATCGGGCAGTGACCGCTTATAGAGTTCTGACAATTCATATAACCTGGTCGTGGCGAGAGCTACTATAATATTCTTTTTTAGTCAATTCTTTAGACTAAAGACTATTCGCCCAAGTCGACACAGTTTCTCATTGACTTTGATTTTTGCCCCAAGCCATTCTGTAAAAAGGGGTGAATGGGCAATTTTTGGGTCATAAAGAACTGTTAGTGCACAAAGGGAATAGTGGGATAGGAATTGTCAAACCCCTTGTCAGGGTCAACTAATATCTCAGGGCCACTCGAAGAATAGTAAACTAGAAATGCGTGGCCACGCTCGGAAGGTATCTACGGTAGATGGGACAAGAGAATTGGTGACACACACTTGTTTCAGACAAGTGGGAGATTGTTGGAGTAAGTGTCCTCAATAATAGTTTGATCACTTAATTAAATCTCAATAAGAAGAATACAAACGGACAATAAATATTACACTCAACTGGTCCACAATAATCGGTAATGATTGGCTTATTGGAGTTTGACGTTACTGTCGTATGATAGTGGTGATCAGTTGATCCCTTGAGGTCACACCGAAAGCACGATTTCCTAATCATGAAAGTTAATTAATTGTATAAATGAGAATTATATCTTATGGTAATCTGATTAAATAAGATTCAATTTAGTAATTTAATCGTTATATTACTAAGAATGATTAATGTTTATGAAACATTTGAGTTAAGCATAATTGGTTGATTATGATTACAATTAGTTACATGTAATTATAAATTATTACTTAAAGTGTTTAGTATAATTTATTTGTTATAAGATTGCATTTAAAATAGTTAAATGTACATTTATAAGCAATATTACATATCACATGTCACATATCACATATGTGACAAATGAAAAAATCACAAAATAAAATGGACACCCATTTTATATTTTACATGGGTGCACCGGTTTTAAAGGTGGTTCACTGAGTGTTTAGGCTTTAAGTGTTGTTCTAATTAACAATTAAACATCATGATTAATCGCCTAAACCTAAGACCTACTATATTGCATTGTGAAGACAAAAAACAAACTACCCTCCCTTCCCCATGATGGTGCCGGTTTGATGTGCATTAGAGGAGATGGTTTCCCCTTATTTTTAATAACTTCATCTCATATTGATTTAATTATCTTTCACACTCAAAAACTTAAGAAGTTTCATAGAACTTATCTTCATATATTACTAATTAGATTACTAAGTGTAGTAATAGTTTTATTAGTTAAGGGCTACTATTTTATTACAATTGTATTGTAATATTATAGTGATTTGGGATAGTCTAGGTGCAACTTATAGAGTGTTTCTATACTTGAAACTTGGAGTTCATTTCTTAATCATCTAAGCTCAAGAAAAAGAGTAAAAAGGAGTCTTACTCTTGTGCCCAACTCGTCCATTATCAATGTGAGAAAACTAGTTTCTTCTTCTTATCTTTGTATTTTATTCTATGCATGCACTAGATCTAGGACAACTAATTAAAGAGTTAATTAGTTAATCATAAGAAGTGCCTTATGAGGGGGTTAATGAACCCAACAAATGAAGCCTCACCAAAAACCTTATACATTTTAACCTCCTCCAACCCAGCTTTGTCATATATTGAAGCCCCCAACATTGATTCACACTTTTTTCCTCAAAGATGTTTTCCTCATAGTGTTTGACAATGATCATGATCAAGCCCACAAAAGTGAATGCTCGCTCTCTTTGTTTTGTTCCTATACTTAACCATACTTCCATGAAAATTTCAGCCCAATCCGGAATCCCTACCCCCATTGGGAGCACAGTCCATAAGAGCAACCATACTTTCTCCGGCATTTTTGTAGGCCCCCCCACGGTGGTGAGAAAACGGGTTTTGAGGCATAGAACGAAGGTGGGTTATGGAAGATAGCTTCTCATCTTTGGATGCGGAACGCACCATAGTAAGGGCGTACTACATGGAATCAATTTTGTCTCTTCGGCGCAAGATGGGTTGGGGTATTTTTATGATTTTGAGAATTTGGCGGATTTCGGTTAGGGTGGCATTGTGCCATGTTTTGCTTATTCGGAAACGTTAGGCTTTATTGGTGCCCTCGGGTACGTCTAACTCAGATACTGTTGCTAGAAACTCATAGGCAAAGCTCCTATAGGTGTAGTCGCAAGAGTTTTGCTCAAGGTATGCTTCTAGACCCACTCTTGCTAACAACTCAAATGCCAAGTCGAACATCCCTAAGTCATGAAGGGTATTTGGACAAAAGGATATTGTGATAACAAGGGGTTGAAAACAAGATGCGGTAAGTTTATCCCAAACTTTCTTGTGTGCTACGGTCAAATTTTCAAACCCCATAAATACAACCTCAACCTCAGGGTCGGGGTCGGGCTCACTCACCACCGCTCTCTTATTCTTCCCCTTACCAAAGAGTCTTGCTACACGGGGTGCTAGTTTCCTGTAAATTTGATCAACTAACAACACAAATCAACACTCAAAGATATTTTTTGTCTCTTGTTGGCAATTCAACAAATACTTGGTCTGTAGCAAGTTTAACACAACTCAAATCAAGTGTTTGATGAATCCCTTATTCCTTACTCAGAAAAAGTATCATCTAACCTATGTTAAACAACAACAAGAAGCTAACTAACAACCAAAAATACACTAAAATAAGTGAATTTTTGGATAAAAACTAAGATAAAATGCAAAAAGTGAATTCAATATTAATACCTCCATGAATCCACAAATATTATGCTTCTTGATGCTAAAGAAAGCTGATGAAACCCTCCTTGTACCCTTGTAAATCAACCAAAGTCCCTAAAATCCGAATTTGAGTAAGAAATTTCTAGGTTTTCAAAAACGGATTTCTGAGATTGGGTTCAATTTGATGTGTTTTTGAGAATGGGTTTTTATGATACTGATGATAGAATGATGAAAAACTGATAAATTGATGAAGTTCGGGGAAGATTTGAAAGGATTTGAGTGAGAAATGAGGACTTGGGGTAAGTTTTTGGGTGTTTTCGCGATTTTGGGTAGGATGAAGATGAAATGAAAAAGTCGGGTATTTTGAGCATTGAACTCGACTTACTAGGTCAGGACACAGACTGCATCGTGGTAGGCAGGCTGCGTCGTGGGACGCAGGCTACGTTGCCAGGCGCATCCACTGTTTTGTGTTGTTTTCTCCATCTTCGTTTTTCTACCTAGCTAAGTAGAAAAATACCTTAAATCCAAAATTTTCACTTCAATGATTCCCAAATACAACCAATATCAATTTTTCACCAAATTCCAAAAATTTCAAGCATGACACGAATCCCAAGGCGGCCAAAACTATCAAAAACTTCACCAAATTGGTAGTAACTTCTATAAAATTGTTAATGCATCTTCAAATTAAACTAAACTAAGATGAATTTATATGACTAGGAATGTAAAATAGGTGCAATATGAACAAGGATAGAGTATGTACACATTTTGCCGTTTATTTAGAGTCGATGGCTGGACTTAATGATTCTTGGATTGAGCAGTTGTCATAGACGAGTCTTTAAGTAAGAGCTCCCCTTCTCCATTACGCTCACAACATTTGATGTAGTTTCTGTGGCCGTGATCATTCGCCTTAATCAACTTTTCCGCTTCCAGACCTTCCACGTCAACCCCCTTATGACCATACACCCTTCGAACGGTGTAAGGTCCAAACCACCTAGACCTTAACTTGCCTGAAAATAGCTTGAAACAGTTTTAAAATACAAGAACTTCATCTCCCAACATGAAAGTACGATGGTGGATCATGCCGTCATGCCATATTTTTTGTCTTGTCTTTGTAGATGGAGGAGTTTTCGTAAGCATCATGACGAATGTCCTCAAGTTCTTGAAGTTGTTGTTTACGGTCCAACCCGCTCTCACATAGCTTTGATTTAAAAATTTTATGGCCGAATAAGTTTTGTGCTCTTCCTCCACCGGGAGCTTGCAAGATTTGCCATAGATGAGGCGATAGGGTGATTTTCCAATGAGGATCTAAAATGCGATTCTATGGGCCCACAAGGCATTGGTTAGCCTTTTAGTCCAATCTTTACGGTTTGGGTTTATCGTCTTCTCAAAAATCCCTTTGATCTCCCGGTTGGACAACTCGGCTTGACCATTTGTTTAAGGATGGTAAGTTATGGAGACTTTGTGCTTATTCTCATACCTTTTTTAAAGGCTCCCGATGAGCTTGTTGCAAAAGTGCGTGCCTTTATCGCTTATGAGGGCTTTGGGGAAACCAAAGCGGGAGACGATATTGTCTTGTATGAAGCTTGCAATGATCTTTGCATCATCGGTTCTTGCGGCTATTTCCTCAACCCACTTGGACACATAGTCCACCACCAAGTAGATGTAAATACCCACAAGAATTTGGAATAGGACCTATAAAATCTATGCCCCAAACATCGAATACTTCACAAAAGAGGAGGGATTGTTGTGGCATTTCATTTCTCGTTGTCAAATTGCCCACTCGTTGGCATCGGTCACAAGTCTTGACAAACTTGTGGGAATCCTTGAACATATTTGGCCAAAAGAACCACACTAAAGAATCTTTCTAGCGGTTCTTTGTGGGCCAAAATGTCCTCCACACGCGTAGTCATGGCAATGGAGAAGAATAGAGGGGATTTCACTTTTCGACACACATCTCCTATTGATTTGATGTTGACAAAACCTCCACAAGTAAGGGTCATCCGTCCTAAATGTAGTACTTTGAATCGGACTTGATCTAATTCCATTAACTTGAAGAAAAGTGGGTGGAATCCGCTTTGTCACTAAGTAGTTCACCATATTTGCATACCATGGTTCATGTACTTGGATACCATATAAGGATTCATGTGGGAGGCCTCCTTCAACCTCGTCAAGAGAGCATGGTGGTCTTCCTACATGGTTCAAGCGGTTTACATGGTTCGCCAAAAAATTCTTCACACATTTCTTATCTTTGAGTTGCACGTTGAACTCACTAAGAAAGAGAATCCATCTCAACAAGCGTGGCTTAGCATCCTTCTTTGCCACAAGGTATCTAATGGCGGCGTGATCGATCTAGATGATAACCTTTGTCCCTAAGAGGTAAGAGAGCAACTTCACTAAGGCATAGATCAAGCCAAGGAATTCTTTCTTTGTGGTTGAGTACTGCTTTTGTGCTTCATTTAAGAGCGTGGAAGCATATTGAATCACGTAAGGTCCTTTGTCATCATATTAAGCTAGAATCATTCTCAATGCATAGTCACTAGCATTGGTCATGATTTGAAATGGGTGATCCCATTGAGGTGCTTGAACTATCGGAGCAGTGACCAATCTTTCTTTCAAGTTATCAAAAGGTTTCCTACACAAGGGGTTAGCTTCTTTGGAAAAATCTTTGATAACCCTCCGGTAGAACCCGACATGTCCTAAATATGACCTTATGTATGTCTCGGGTGTTAGATGGGTAAGAATGTCGCTAGTGACCATAAAATGGCACTTTTCAGAGTTCAAGATTAGATCTGACTCGTATCTCTCTACGACAAGAGCAAGGCGATATAGACATATTTCATAGGAGTCGCCATGGACGGTAAAGTCGTCCCTGTTCTCTGGGGCGATTGGTATTATAAAGTTGTCGTTTATTTGAAAAGCGGTCTTTGAAAAACATGTGAATATGGTCTTGACTTGGTCCTCTGAGGCGATTGGTATTTGAAAATACCCCGAGCAACCGTCAAGAAAACAATATAAGGCCTTCCCCACTAATCGTTCCAAGATTTGATCAATAAAAGGGAGTGGGAAATGGTCTTTTAATGCTATCGCATTCAAGCGACAATATTCAATACACACCATCCAACAGGTTTGCGGTCGGGTGGAAACTAAGTTTATGTGTCCTTGACTACCGTCACTCCTCCTTTCTTAGGTACAACTTGTGTCGGGCTAACTCAACGAGAATCGGAGATAGCAAAGATGATACCCATTTGTAATAGCTTGATAACTTTCTCTTTCACCACCTCGCTCACTGGTGGGTTAAGCCTCCTTTGGGGTTCTTGTAATGGCCTCGCGTCGACTTCAAGACGGATCATGTGCATGCAAGTTACCGAGCTTATTATCTTTAGATTTGTTATGCTTCAAACGAAAGTCTCCTTATGCTTGTGCAACAAGTCAATCAACTTCCTTTCATGTAGTTCATCAAGATTGTTTGAGATGATTAGTGGAAGGATATTGTCTTTCCCCAAGTAAATTTACTTGAGGTGGCTTGGAAGACCCTTCAATTCAACCTTTTGAGGTGTAATTATAGATGGAATAGATTTTGTTATTGTATTACTCAAAGAAAAGAGCTCAGACAACTCAAATCCTCAATGTAGGTGGGTCCCTTTCACACAATTTATAAACTTGTTGCACCAAAGGTTCAAAAATCTCCAAAAAGAAGCAAGAATTCATATCATTTGGGTGTCTCAATGAGTCGTAAGTGTTGTAACTCAATTTATTATACTTAAACTCCATTGCCAAACACCCATTTGATATATCTATCTCGGTCTTTGAAGTTTTCATGATTGGTCTCCCTAGAAGTAGGGGATTGTCATTTAAGTTATATTCCATAACTATAGTATTGAATTTCGCCAAGATGACAAGGTTATCGACTTTTACTAGGACATCCTCTACCAAACCCTTGGGAAAGACACTATATCTATCATTAATTGTATCACCACCCCGGTCTTAGACAAAGGTCCCAATTCCAAGGTTTCATAGATGTATAAGGGCATGACATTTAAGGAGGCACCAAGGTCTAGCATGGCATGGTTAAAGCTTTGGTTTCCAATAGTTCAAGGGATAGTGAACATTCCGGGTCTCCTCATTTCTTTGGCAAATTATGTTTGAAAATTACAACAAAACTTGCCGAGACATTTTTACTCACCGTAACTCTATGGTCTCCCTTGTGCTAGAAAGAGCACTATGGAATGGAACTTCCAGTATGTACTCCTCAATAAATTTTTCCATGGTCTCGTCTTTTCTTTAAAAGTCTTCTTGAGTGTCTTTGCTTGTGGGGCCTTTCTCCCCACTCTTTGATGATTCCCCAAGGTCAACTACCAACTCTCCTAGATTTCATTCTCACTAGTTTCCATAATGACATTTTTCCCCTTGTCTTTTCCCTTGCCAAGAGGGTTGACTTCCAACACTTTTCCGCCCCTCAATATCATGGCACTTGCATTTTCTCTAGGGCGTGGAATGGTTTGGGAAGGAAATCTATTGGGACCTGAAGCTTTATTCTTAGATAAGTTGGATTTGATTTGCGCAAGTAGAGTTTCCATGTTTAGTTTCCAAGTTAGTTACTCTAACATTGTTTGTCTCTCTATCCTTCCTAGCCTCTTCTAGATTCCTCCCTATATTTTTCTTGGTTTGTAAGAAGAGCTTGCAAGATGTCACTAAAATTTCCTTGAGATGATGTATTCCTTTCATTGTTATTTTGTTTTTGGTTGTTGTTTTGATAGCTGTAATTATTTTGCCTTGGATTTTTGTTTATAAAATTTGAGTTGTTTGATCTTTGGTTGTTTTGACTGAAGTTTGAACTTGATTGGTTTTGTTGAGTTTTCCTCTCATTTGGGTTTATCTGTTGGAGCTAGTGTCCTCCACAGTTAGTGTGATAACATGAATAAATCTCTTACAGGTTCACAGAGTATACTTTGTATTCTTATCAGTTGATTAACGTTTATCGATAACGGTTGGCTTGCTAGGAGTTTGACGTTATTGTCATTTTAATGGCGGTGATCAACTGGTCCCTAAAAGTCACACCTAAAGGATGTGTTTGAGAGATATGATTATATGAATAATATAATCATATTGATGCCTTATTATATGACTAAAAGGTTAGTCGATGTATATGACTAAAAGGTTAGTCAATGTAATGATGATACGATTATTTAATAGATTAAATAATATTAGCTGAGACGAATTAAATGTAATTCGTAATTGAATATAAACCGTTATATTTGATCAATGTATATAATGTAAGCTTAAACGAATTAAAATGTTAATTCGTAATTAAACATAATATGTTATATTTAATTAGCAGATTATAAATATACGGATATTTATAGTTCACATATATATTATATTACATGCTAATATAACCGAAAAAGGAATAAAAAATAGTCTTTATCTTCTCTTATTTTTCGGTTATTTAGAGATAAATAATAAGAGAAAAGATCTCTTATTATTCTATTATTGTTACTAGGTCAAAAACCCTAATAACAAGAGTAGTAAAAAGAGGAGAGACTCCTCCTTGACCTAAGAGAGGCACACGACCGAAACAGAGGAAGTGCAACAAAGAAAAATTCAGATTTTTCTCTTGAATTCTCTCTATCATTCATCATCACACAAAAAGAAAAATTAGCAGTAACTTTATTCTAAAATTCTAGCACAAGCAAAGCATATCTTGGAGCATCTTGGGTGCAACAATTCGGAGAATATCGATTTGGATATTGTTCATAGGCCAAATTTGCTAGAACCAAAGGTTAATTCTAGATTCATTATAATTTTATATTATGCAATTCATTTATGACTCGTAATTCATATACTATAGTTTCGTTATAATCCGTAAATTAATGACGAAATATACCGATATTTCCTACATTATCTTTCCTTGGGTGTTTCCACCATATCTCAAATTTGGGTGGACTTTGGTGCAAATGTTATATAAATTCGAGTGAGGGTCATGGTTATAATAGTTTTAGGATTGAGGCATCTTGAATAGTAGTTTCCAAGTCCCACAACATTCATCGCCTCCACTTCCTCCCTAATGTGGCAAGAGTCGGTGTCATCATTGTCACAACAAAACCCGCATTCCATAGTATTCCTTGAAAAACTTCCCTTTCCCCCTTTTTCCTTGTTCATGAAATACACCATCATCTCCATCAATTGGAACACTACCCTTTCAAGTTTGGGATTTGAACATGAAGATGATGAATGTATTACAAAAGTCTTCTTCACCCCTTGTTCACTATTCCTCGCAAAATGTCTTGTATTAGCAGCTAATCTCACAATTACTTCATTGGCCTCTTCAATGGAGAAGTTCTCAATCTCTTCTGCCATTGCAGCGCTTATCATCCTTTGATCATTTTGGGAGAGGCCATCACAAAATTTCATTTGCATATCATCATCACTATGTCGGCTTGACCGTGGCAGAGTTCACGAATCTTCTCGGTATTTTGCCTATGATAAGGGAGAGACGTCAATGTCATGATGTGTGTCACCTCGTTGTAGGCTTAGGTAGTATTTAGCAATTATTGATTGCCGAGCAAATGTCTCTTGGTCTCCACCACGGAATTTCGATTACCTATAGAGATATCACAGGCGTCGCAGGAGATGTCACAGTCTCTTTCATGTAACTTAACATTTTGTTCCATTGAGATTGGAACGTGTCCGAGTTCACGAAAGTGTTGTGTTGAGATTCTGGTTGGTAATGAAAGTCGGTGATTGCTCGGTATGGGGGATGCCAAAATCACGGAAGGAGTCAAACAAGGGTGAATACTGCATGGGGGGCACATGAAGGGGTTCACGGGGAGGGGTCTGGTGATAGGTCTCGATCTCCATGTGGTGAGAAGACTTTACCGCATCAAAGGTCAAGTAAGGGGTCGCGGGATTGCCATGGGTAGGCCCATGCGGTAATAAAAAAAACCTCAATGGTTAGCCCTCCTCAGCCACCACCTCCTCCTTATCCACCGGTCCATACATTACCCACCCCAGTTCGTGGACAAAAAACATTTTTCTTGTTTACGTCCTTCCTTAAAGAACGCATTGGGCCGGTAGGGCATCCCACAATTAATGTGTCAAAAATAGTGGTGTGCTCCGATTTGGTCAAGATAATGTACCAGGAGGTAGTAATTTCATAGAAGCGTAAATCTGTAACCTCCCGGATACATGAAAAATAAGACTATTCCAACCAAATCCCCGCGGTGGCACAAGGGTGGTTATGCTCAAGATCCAATGACTTGGCTAGTATTGAAATAAGCCCGCCACAAGAATTTGTGGACGGTTGCTTTGTTTAAATTGTAAGGAAATACTTAGCCAAGCCGTTGGGTGAGTCAAAGACGGAGCATGACACAAAAGGGCATCCTGTATAAGTTGAAGGGAAAGGGTAATATACACGTGATGGGTTTTGGGGGTCAGGTGGAGGGAATTAGAAATGATCCTAGAATAGTATTGGATGACGGGGTTTTGGATATTATTTGTATACTCTTTACCCCTTTCAAAGGAACTATCTCTAGATATACGTTTCCAAAAGGCATTCCTATGCGCCTTATCCTCATACGTTTGCCTGGGTCTAAACCGTCCCGCTCCAAACGTTTTAAGACCAAACAACTCATCGAATTCATAAATGGATAGCGAGTATGTTTTCCCGCATAGTTGAAATTGGACAAAAGTGTCGTAACGATTGTCCCCAAGGGATCTATTACCTAGAACAAAAAAAATAGGAGAACCTCACTCGCTACACCCGAGTAAGTGTCAAACTCAGAAAGGTAGGTACGGTCGCAAAAAAGTTTGAACCTCCGTGTTGATACACATACCATCCATGGTTAGTCCACAAGCCTACCTAGTAGGTTCCCACTTTTTAGAAACTAACTTGTTAAATGATTTGAGTTGGGTTTTTTCAGCAAAAGAGACATGAAATTCATCGTTAGAAAAGTGACGATTTTGAGGTCTTACCGTTCCTGGAGAGGTTTCACCACCATAATTCATTACCCTTTGTCTTTTTGTTTCCATATTGCCATTTTTCGACTTTATTAGAATATGATTTCAACTCTCTAAAAATGGAATCCCAGATGCCTAACTTCAAATCTTGAGAACTTGATATTCTGTCACCAAAGTTGTCTCAAACTTCCCTTATAAGATTAAATAACCTTAGAAGTCCTCTCAGGAAATTTAAAGTTGAACGTAAAGCTTTGTAGACGAAGGGTAGTTTCTGAATAAAATTTTCAAAGGTTTCAAAGCCGGGTTTTGAGGTACGGATCTACAAGAGTGAGTAAAGAGGAGTGTGTTGGTGAAATTTTGGATGAGTTCGGTGTACAAAAGTGTATGAAAAATGAGCTTGAAGGTAGAGTTTTAATGGTGTTTATTTGTGTTGTCGTAGGGAAAGTAGTGAAGGAGATGAAAAGTGAAAAAAAATGGAATGAAAAATCTGAATTGTTGGGTAGGTGAGATGTAAAAACGGGTGGAAAACTCGAGGAATCCGCCGAGTGAAAGTTCGCCCGGTCCGGTAATATTTCACCCGCCGGCGGAAAAAATCTTTCGGGTTATTTTTTTCAGTTTTTCAATGTGGTCGATGGGTGAAATTTTACTCGGTCGAGCGAAATTTCGCTTTTCGGCCAAAATTCGCATAAAAATGGAAATCTCGAGAAAAACTTCGTCTGGGAAATTTCCTGGAGGGGTTAAATTTCACCCTTTTCCAACACTCGACCAATTTCAAGGACGGACCAGAAAACATCATCAACCCACCACATGTGACACCCTCAAATTTGCGGAAAGAAAAAAAATAATTTAAATAAATAAAAGATGAGAATACGTTTCTAATAGGTTCACTTTAGTGAAAATCGGTACATTTTAAAACCGGAACCTATTATTAAATATATTCATCATAAGAAGGTGTCTTAAATAAAAAGGTTCATAACAAATACGGAAATAATATTATACAATAAAAAGTATCTGAAACAGGAGACATATCTCCCGTGTAAATACAGAAACAAAAGAGTGTATAATAGTATACAATCCTAAGAACCGAATATAGGTCCAAGGTAAATACTTCGCTCGCTAGCTCGTCAATGTACCCAAAGTATGCATCACAAACCTGCCAACCGCATTAAATATAAACACGGAAGCCACAGTCAGTGGGGAGTAACTCCGAGTTTCCCAGCCAC
>JAIUZE010003940.1:0-26928 GCA_022085475.1 Heliosperma pusillum
ACATTAACACCATTATCACATAGTTGTTGCTTTAACCAAAGTAGTTGGGAACATACCAGTCCTGCAGCTATATATTCGGCTTCTGCAGTAGATAACGCAACCGAATTTTGCTTCTTTGAGCCCCAAGTTATTATGCAAGGTCCAACAAACGTAGCAAATCCAGAGGTACTTTTTCTATCTAACGAACATCCCGCATAATCTGCGTCTGAATATCCTACTAGATCGAAATTGCACTCAAGTGGATACCATAAATATAAATTATATGTACCAATTAAATATCTCAAGATACGTTTAACTGCAATCATATGTGATTCCTTAGGACATGATTGAAATCTAGCACAGACACATACACTGAACATAATGTCAGGCCTACTTGCAGTTAAATATAATAAAGAACCAATCATACCTCGATATGTAGTCTCATCTACGGACTTACCATTTTCGTCTAAGGTCAACTTTTTGTCATTTACCATAGGCGTGTCCATTGGATGAGCGTTTTCCATACCAAATTTTCTGATTAGCTCCTTGACATATTTTTGTTGGTGAATCTTTATCCCTTCTTTGGTTTGTTGAATCTGCAATCCTAGGAAGAATTTCAATTCTCCCATCATGCTCATTTCAAATTCAGAGGTCATAAGATCTGAAAAGTACTTGCACAATTTATTGTTAGTAGAACCAAAAATAATATCGTCTACATAAATTTGAGCAACAAGTAAATCAGAACCCTCGGATTTTAGAAATAGGGTTTTGTCGACAGATCCTCTCTTAAAATTGTTTTGTAATAGAAATTTTGACAATCTGTCGTACCAAGCCCTAGGTGCTTGTTTCAAACCATATAAAGCTTTATCGAGTTTAAAAACATGGTTTTGAAACTTGCTATTCAAAAATCCAGGAGGTTGTTCAACAAAAACCTCTTCTTCCAAATAACCATTAAGAAATGCCGTCTTAACGTCCATTTGGAACAATTTCATTCCTTTATGAGCTGCGAAGGCGATGAGCAAGCGAATAGCTTCAAGTCTTGCTACTGGAGCGAATGTCTCGTCATAATCAATCCCTTCTTGTTGATTATACCCTTGAACGACCAATCGAGCCTTGTTACAAACTATAACTCCTGAATCATCCAATTTATTTCTGAATACCCATCGAGTACCAATCACAGTTCGATTAGGAGGTCGTGGCACAAGGTGCCATACTTTATTACGTTCGAACTGTTGAAGCTCCTCTTGCATAGCTACAATCCAATCGGATTCTGCAAGAGCTTCCTTGATGTTGGTGGGCTCTATGGTAGACAGAAAAGAATAGAATGAACAAAAGTTATTTAATGTTCGCCTCGTTTGAACTCCCTTATTCAAACTTCCTAGGATCGAATCCATAGGGTGAGAACTCTTATATTTCCATTTCTCAGAGTTCCTAGGCTCATCATCATCTGATGAACTATCATTTTCCTCAAATGATTCAGAATCAAGATTGGTTTCCCCTGAGTTGGACTCTGGGGTTATAGCTGAAGTTGGTACAACTTCAGTTACACTCTGGGGTTATAGCTGAAGTTGGGACAACTTCAGTTACACCATCTTGGTTCTGGTTCAAAGTTATAGCATCATCAGCAATAACTTCAGTTTCCTTTTCCTTGTTTTGAGAAGAGACATTCGTATCATCAACAATTGTCTCAGTTCTCTGTTCAAGGTCATTTGCGGATTTATCAAGTTCATCATTGAGTCCTTCAATAACTTCTTCATTATTTTCTGGCACGTCATCTCTGGAGAGGCGAAAGTCTGGATCATTCATGTCCTCTTCTTCATTCTGTTCAACTTGTTCATGCACATTATCTTCATCAAATACAACATGAACACTTTCTTCTATGCACAACGTTCTTTTGTTAAAAACTTTGAAAGCTTTACTATGATTAGAATAACCAACAAACACAGCTTCGTCACTTCGTGGATCAAATTTGCTCAAATTACTTTTTCCATTATTATGGACAAAACATTTACTCACGAAGCAACGAAGGTGAGCTATATTGGGTTTTCTCCCTCTTAAAAGTTCATAGGGAGTCTTTTTGAGAATAGGTCTAATCATAGCTCTATTGTGCACATAGCATGCAGTACTTATGGCTTCTGCCCAGAAACTCTTAGGAAGGCCACTACACCAAAGCATAGTGCGGGCCATGTCCTCTAATGTTCTATTCATACGTTCCACGACACCATTTTGTTGTGGGGTTCGTGGTGCAGAAAAGTTATGTCCTACACCATTCTCCCTACAATATTCTATAAAAGCTTGATTATCAAATTCGGTGCCATGATCCGTACGAATGGAAACTAACTTTTTATCATACTTGTTTTGGGCGAGCTTCATTAGTACTACAAACTCATCGAAAGTTTCATCTTTAGTAAATAGAAAGATAGGCCATACATACCTGGAGTAGTCGTCGACTAGGACGAATACGTACCTTGATCCACCGCGGCTTCTAACTTTCATAGGTCCACATAAATCCATGTGTACCAACTCAAGTGGACGATCTGTACTTACTACTCGTTTTGGTTTGAATGAAGATCTAACTTGTTTACAACGGGCACATGAGTCACACATCTTTTCTTGTTCGAATTTGATTGAGGGTAGACCCTCAACTAAATCCCAAGACTTAAGTTTCTTTAAAATCGTTGGACTGATGTGTGCAAACCTCTTGTGCCACAAGCATGAATCATCCACAGTGACTTTCATGCACGTAAAGGAACTTGTAGTGACTTTGTTTAAATCAATCATATACACGTTCCGTTTACGTAAGCCTTCTAAGATAACGTTACTAGTACCTTCAACTATGATACGACAAACATTTGAATGAAAAACGACTTTGTTGCCTTTGTCACATAGTTGAGAGATACTTAGCAAGTTATGCTTAAGGCCATCTACCAGATATACGTTATTGATAGCATGTGAAGAAGATATACCAATCTTACCTACACCGATTATGTTACCCTTCTTATTATCTCCAAAGGTGACCTTGCCACCATTGAAGGGTTCTAGTGAAAGAAATAAATTCTTGTTTCCAGTCATGTGTCTCGAACATCCACTGTCGAGATACCATAGATTGTTTTCTTTCACTATTATCTGCAAGAGAATCAAATACAGCTTTTAGGTACCCACGCTAAGTTGGGTCCTTTATGGTTAGTGACTCTATATATTTGATCCTTCCTAACCCATACCTGTTTGACAATTCTTTTCTTCTTAGGATAGGGTTTGCTAGGTTTATTATATTGTTTTTATTGTTGTGACGCACATTAGGTTTAAACGACTGCTTCTGATTCACATAAGATTTAGATTTTGAAGGTACAGATGTGTAATCGAAAGCCATGTCATAAAACCACCTGAACTCATTGTTTCTAATCTCATCACGTTGAGATTCAGGTTCAGACTCATTAACACTAGACACGTCATGTTCTTTCACAAAATCAGTTTGATTTTTGTTGTCATTAACATATTTAACACAATTGTTTTTAACATGACCGTTGTGACCACAATAATTGCAAATCAGATATTCTGAAAGATTGACGTACTTCCTTCTTCTGAAATCACGGTCAGAAGGAGTGGATTTGCATTTATCATGGTCTCTACGACTATAGCATTCATGACCAAGACCTTTCTTCATGTTATTATTAGACTGTTCGGTAAGGAAGTCTAAGACCTTCTGACTTCCTTCCCACTTATCATGAACTTTTCGTGCATGTAGAAGCAATTCCTTCAAAGACTGAATTTCTTTTTCACACGACGAATGATCTACATTCGAGTCTTTGGAGGGATTGTTCTTTTTGAAATTTTCACGAAAATCATTGAAACGTTTGTTCAAGATAAGTTTCTCCTCATTATGTTGACTTTTGGCTTGGGAGAATTCAGCCTTCAAATCTTTCAATTGCTGAGAAAGAAAAGAGTTTACTTTCTCGTGATCAAGAATAACAACTTCTTTTGCCTTTGTTTGAGATTGTAAAAGCTCATTGACTTTCTTCAATTCTAAAGTTATAGCTTCATTAGCTATAACTTTGGCTTGAAGATGCTTAATGTTGAGCTTCAACTCTGAGATTATAGCTTCATTAGCTATAACTTTAGACTCAAGAGCTTCTTTCTCAACATTTGTCTTGTCTGAAGTTATAGCTGAAGTTGCCATAACTTTAGACTTGAGCTTTTTAGCTTTGGCCTTAAGAAGTTGGTTTTCCTCAGCAATGTCAAGAATTTGTTCTTTAAGATCTTTCAATTCTAGACTCTGCTCATGACAATGATCTAAGGCTTCTTCAAAATACTTAATTAAAGACTTCTTAGATAAATTCTTAACTTGCTTTTTCAGTTCAAGATGACTAACCTCTTCATCATCTTCTGAATCTGGTTCTGAATCTGAGTTGCCAACAAGACACATCTCGGATTCGCTTTCATTGTCACTGTCGGAAATTAGGTCAAGACTGACGTTGCTTAGACACAAGTTGGCGACTTCCTCTTCTTCTGATTCGTCGTCCTCTGTGTCGAGATCTCCCCAGCAATAAGCCATCATTACTTGCTTGAATTCCTTCTTGGTTTTGTCTCGTTGATTTTTGTCTTTGATTTTCTTCCATGTGGGGCAATCTTTGATCATGTGATCATTATCCCCACATTTGAAGCAACCACGACTTGAAAGAGACCCTTTTGACTCAATTGGCTTCTTGTAAGATTTGTTAGTGTTGTTGTTAAACGTTTTCCCTTGTGGTTTGTTAAAGAACTTTTTCTTAAAACGTCTAGCAAACAACACTGTTTCATCTTCAAGATCCGAATCTTGTCTTTCACTAGATTCGGCCTGTAAAGCCACCTTCTTGCTATTACTATCATTTGCCGCATCTTCATCAAGAGTAATCTCATGAGCCATTAGGGTTCCAAGTAGCTCTTGATAAGATAGGTCAGATAGATCTTTACATTCCTCAATTACCGTCACCTTAGGTCTCCATCGTTTAGATAGACTTCTAAGGATCTTCCTGGCAATTTCCTCGGAGTCAAAAGTTTTTCCAAGATTTTTCAATTCATTAATGATACTGGAGAAGCGAGTAGACATGCTGTCAAGCGATTCATTTTGTTCCATGGAGAACAATTCGTATTTTCGCATAAGTAGAGCTATGCGTTGCTTTTTGACAACAGTTGTCCCCTCATAAGCTAACTCAAGACCATCCCATATTTCCTTGGCAGTAGAACTAGATGAGAAACGATCAAATTCAGTATGGGTCATGCCGTTTTGCAACAGACTAATAGCCTTTGAATTTTTCTCAGCTTTCTTATAATCTGCCTCAACATAGTCATCTTCTTTCTTTTCGATGGAAGTGCCAGTGGCCGTTCCAAGCATGATCTTATTAGGACCATTCTTAATGATTAGCCAACACTCCCAATCGTTACCCTTTATGAAATGGGTCATCATATTTTTCATAGACTGTAGTTCTTCCCATCGAATACGGGACACTTCAGATGTTTGGAATCCATTAAAATAAAAATAAATGCAGCGGAAAATAAATAAAAATAAAAAGATAAATAGGATCAGACTCCTTGCTGTAAGGCAATCAAGAGCACGAGGCTCTGATACCAATTGTAGAGTCTATTGATCGAATACGAAAGAGGGGGGGGGTGAATTGAGTATTAAAAACTAGCCCCACTTTTTCGATTTATATGATATGTAATTAATTATTTGATCTTATGAATTAAAATCAACTAATTAATTAATCAAAGTAAGCGCGAATAACGAAATAACGAAAAGTAAAGAGATAAGAGAGAGGCACACGATTTTTGAAGTGGTTCAGTTTCACACGTTGAAACCTACGTCCACTATTCTCGATTAATAATTTTTAGTACCTTTCTACGGATTACAAAAATTACCAACCCACTCGTATAATCAACACTATGATTATAACTCAAGGTGAGTATCGCTAAATACTCTATACTATCTTACGCTAATAAGAAAGTACAATATAACTCACACAATTCCCGTTAAAGAATTGTAAGCTTATAATGATGTACTATTATCCAATAACGTATTTCACTCAAGCGATTGATAATAATTGATGCACGACTCTTTTAAAAACAAACTCTAAAAATAATAAATATTTGCTCAAAGGTTTGCTTTAAAACGATTTTGGAAAATCAACACAAGTAAAATAATAGCCGTGTGATGTATTGTGTTTCGTGTGTATGTCGTGTCAATTACAATTGATATGTGAATGAGTATTTATAGTAGAAGAATTATAGTAGATCTAAAACCCTAGTATAATATTTAATAAAGATATTTATCTTACCATAAAATAATATTTGCTTATCTTTTAGAAATATCTTTATCTCAAAATATTATTTGGTTTATCTTATAGAAATATATTTATCTTGATATCTCAAAATATTGTTGTAAAGATATAGTAGAATCCTAGATTAGGTAAACTAAGGAAACAAACCTATGGAGGCCGAATCCTATAGCTCACGAAACCCTAGGAGCACGAATCCCTAGGTGGCACAAACTAGGTTTCACGAAACCCTAGATGGCTCAACCACTAGGTGGGCTAATTAGGTTAACAACAAATTGAGATAGAATATATTAGAAACCCTAGGTAGCATGACAACCCATAAGTTGTATTACTAACCAATAGAATCTCATAATTATATTCTCTATTAAAATAATTGATAAATATAAAAATAAAACTCTTTCACTTTTGAAAACATTTCAAAACATTTTATTTCCAAAATCATGCATCAATATTTTATCATTCAAAATCATAGGCTAAAGCTATAACTTTTGAACATAAAATCTCTCGAATGGAATAGTTACCGAATGACGACCTATACTATCTAATCTTCACAAAGATCTTCAGTATACGGATCATCTCTTCATCTTGATCACAAAGACCCTCCATCTCGAGTCTTGTGTAGATTTATGTAGATCTTGTTTGAAGCGATTTTCCTTAAAGTTATGCCTGGTTAGCTATAACTTCCAAGTTCACTTCCAAAGTTATTCCTGAAGTTGTTATAACTTTGTCTCACAAACTTTATCAAAGTTATGCCTAACTTTGATCTTTCTTCTCATAATTGTTGCTAGCTATAATAAGACTAAAGCACACAATTACACGCATATGATATATCGAGTAAAACACATTATTACATAAACACATGTCATTATCAAAACTATCAAATTGGTCCAACACTTTTCAAAAGAGAAATGTGAACCTTTGTGCAACTTTGCTTGGTTCTTGAGCTGTAAACCCCTTTGATGATAGGCTTTGTTGAGATGTGCATATTGGTTATCCTTGGGAAAATTAAGTGGACAAGTCTAATGCAATTTTATTATTCTGTTTAAAAAATTAAAATTTAAAAGATAAATAACGATAATTCGGGCGGAGCCGAACATAAAATTTAGTATTTTCTTTATTACATTATAAGGTAACATGTTTGAATATCAGTGTGTCTCTATCTTTGAATTGGGTCTTTTACTATTTTTTACATCGAATTCTCTATATGTAATTATTAAGATAAAAGGAGTATATGATGATATAATGGAACACAACTGTAGTAAAATGCTCACAAAATAAGTTAGTACTTACCTTTCTGTAATTTTACAGCCAGATGATGACTTTTCATTTGTTTACTTGTACAGAGAGTTTGAGAAAGTGTAAACTGAGTATTTAATTAAGGAAGTATTTACACCAAAAATACATACGATGCTTTTAGTACCCTTCAAAATTGTGTGGATAATCATATTGAGTTTAAGTTCATTATACTATATAAGAAAAAGGTCGTTACCCACAACTAATTTAGCTGCACAAAAAGATACTTTATCTAACCCTTTTAGACTAACCTAACAAAAATGAGAAATGGGATAAATGGAAAAAACATTAATGTTTAGGAGAGACAATTTCTGACAAAATTATTGAGAAATCACTTCATATCCATTAATATGTTTTTCTAAATACTTTTTAGTGTTGAACATGGTTTAAAAATACTCTTTAATTCCATACTTTTTTTAATAATAAGTGTACATATAAGATATAACACGCCATATATTATCTTTAAGTGTAACTTGTACATGTATTAAAACATGTGGTGTCATTAATCAATAAATTTATTGATAAATATTCATCACAGTTTAATTAAAACGATAAACTTTATAAACTCATGCATTGGACCGTGTAAAAACTATTTTTGGAATATAAAACCTCAATCATAAATGACAATCAAGCTGCACTCTTTTAAGACAGGTTAAGCAAGAACGTCTAATTTATTCTTAACTAAAATAAAAAGAATAAGTACTTATTCGTATTCCGGTTTTTCCTAAGGGCACACGTTAACAAGCTCAATATGGAAGGTATCTCAAGATATTCTCATAAAAAATTGCAAGTATAAAGCTAATTTTACCATAATTAATGAGAATATCTTGAAATTCCTTCCATATTGAGCTTATTAACGTGTGCACTTAGGACAAGCGTTAGAAAAAACCGTTCATATTTATGCTTCTTTTGCCCAAAAAAAAACTAAAGAGAATAACACGGTGGATGCTTTGTACTATCAAACTAAAGCACCCGTTTACCTCAATCAGTGAACACAATATTGAATCTAATCTCCCCGTTTGTGGCATTGTTAACCACATAAAAGTATTAAAATATACATGCATGTATATTTTATTAAAATAAATAAATCAGCATGGTTACGCAACAAAGTAAAGGGTGGTGGTAGTATCTTTCTTTTGTCCTTTTCACACATTATAAGATTAACACCCCTCGCATATTAAAGTCCTAGAAGTCTGTACAATATGTCGAGAATACCCTTGCTATTGGTGGATAAAGGCTGGTCAACGTAAGGATATGACTGGTATTATCAAGCTCAATATGGGCTAACGTTGGCTTATATGGTTACGTAATGGTCTATTACGTAAACAGCATGCAAGTATGTATATATATCTGCTTTATTGCATTGCGAGTACAAGGATTACCACTAACGTTAGCAAATGAACTGTGAATCACCCTTTTGGGAGATCTTTTGTGTGATGTCACCACATTTACGACCTTCGTATACTACTGCATGACCTCCAATTTGCTCTTTTAATTTAACTAGTTGTTGCCCCGCGCCCCCCAATTTGGCATACGCTTTGCGATCTCGTTATTGGGCATTGAAATAGAAATGGAAAAACATCTACAGTTGCAGATCATATGCAGATAATTTTCTATTTTTCAAAAACGTTATTGTAACAGTAGTAAAGAGGGTAATGACTAAAAGCTAAGCCTCGGCTAATTAGAATTATGCGAACCCAAAAGAACGTGTTTAACATTTGGTGGAACGAGCGTATTACTTTGGATAAGAACAATAGTGAAATAACCCGAAACGCAAAATTGTTTGTTTTTTTATTAGATATCGCACACATTTATACAGAACTCAAAAGTATAAAGATCGCTAATATACTGACTTGGATTTCATAAATATCTCTGTTGGGAGAATCTCCTCCAACTTGTACACAACAAAGCTTGGTCAGGAATATATAGAACACGATTCTTAAACATTTGACATATTAAAACTATTTATATTCTGATAAACAAACACAACACGGTGGGACCACTTCTCTAAAAGTGGTCACTATTCATTAAGGTCAGTCGCTTTTAAGTGATTGCATCGTACATTTGTCTCAGAGAGAATGTGCACCTCGAGAAAAACGCGTCTTTGTCCCCATTGGTATCTAATCTTACGGTAGATCTACAATAAAATTTGAGCTAAGTAGGCCAGAGTTTATGTTAAGCGAGCACGACTCTTTCTAACGATTGGTGGGGATAAGGTGGTACCAAATGTTAATGTGTGTTATGAGTTGGATCCGAAGTAGCTACTGCTTGAGAAGAGGATGCGGCGTCACTGCGTTACTGTGCCAGATATCGTGGTGTGAAAATGACACCGCGACAAGGGAGCATAACTAATATAGGTAATGTCGTGCGACCTAGAACCTCAAGAATGACAATGTTAATAACCGGGGCATATTCACCCCAATTCCGCTGGAATGACAGACACTCGCATGGAATTTGGAGAGAGGGAATAAAAGTCATATCAGGAAGCCACAGAGTGGAGCTGGCACTGAAAAAAGGTCAGTAATTTAGGCTAGAATCCACATTGTCAAGGACATAGTCTCACTACGTACTTGGGTGCTAAGGCTTTGTTTGTTTTATGCCTGTAAGAGCTCTCATCTTCAAACGAATCAATGTGCAACTATGCTGCCCTCAACTCAGACTACCAGGCAATGGTTTCACAAGACAATAAGGCAATGTATATTCGAATTTGTTCTACAAATTAATATTTAAAGTGTCAAGTAGCTATTCTGATTATGCATCTTGCCTAATTAACGTATAAGGCGATACTAAATAATTACGCCACCCGAGTAACATACATTAGGAAATTAATTGGTATGTGTTGTAAAACGAATCAGATTAAGGGTATTTTTGTAGCTTGAGTGCAGTGCGCTATCTATAAATCAACGGGTTTTGGCATGTGGTGGTGAGTAACTCGAGTGCACGTGAAATATAACATGGCGTAATTTGTTTTCCATTGCGAAAGAAAGGCTTACCACCAGTAGCCAGATAATTCATGTGAGTGTAGTTCATGGATGGTGAAGAGGTTATGGGCAAACCCCAATTTTTTTAGTTTTGGTCTTTGGTGCCAACAACCAATTAATACCCTCTGTATTGGGTCAGTATAGAATTTTCCAAAGGATAAAAACTTAAAGCCTCCAAGCGCGTATTGTCTATAGGCGCGTTTTAGAGAGCCTAGGATTTTCCAAAGGAAATATACTTAAAGCATCCAAGCGCGTCTAGTCCACAAGCGTGTTTTAGAAAACCTGGCAGCGGGCAGGTGGGAACTCTCCCTATGTATAGTAGTAACAGACCCAACGTGTAGCGTGTAGCGCTTCCTGATACAAGACCTACAACACATTTTTGTACCTTAAAGGCCATGACAACATATCCCTAAAGGCGGTGTTGCAGTTCGTAGGAGGAATGACTTTATTAGGAAATGGCATTCTCGTTCTGTCAACGCAAAAGTGCACCCACTAAAAAAAGAATAATAAAAATGACAAGGAAATGGGCAACAACCACATTGAAGCTCAATAATATATCATACATTGCCAAAAAAATATTCACAATCTCGCTAAATTTGGTGCAACAAGCTCAGATTTGTAAATGTAACATTCCATCGGCTTGGCCCAAGACCACCAAGCCTAAAACATACATATTTGGCGCCCAAGACAAGGACTAATCCATTACTTCAGGACATCTCACAGCTTTATTGGAATGTTCCCTATGTAGTGTGCTATACACGTTTGATATAAGCAAAACCGAAACCTACTTATACTAATATAAAGTTGGCAGACTATCTAGAAAATATAGTTGTCGTATATATGTTGTTGCCTCTTATACTAAATATATGCTCGTATATACTCTTATATTACAAGACCATTGAGATGGAAAACGATAAATCAAAAAAATTATGTGTGCCTCAAACTCTATCCGCCTCATTGCTAGAGGCTAAAAATTCAGAAGAGTTGCACATTCCAAAGATATGGAAGAGTGTTTTGAATACGAACACGTGCAAGCTGGAAGGCAGTAGCCCATAAGACACGGAAGGGATAGAAATCCGTTAACAAAACTGATCGAAAGCAACGATAACAAAACCAGTCTTATAAAAGAGTACTCTCGACAACCTCATTAAATAGTACATTAAACAAGCTTTTGTTTATGCGGAAACAAACGAATAAAAGACACTAAAATGACTAAATGTATTTGAATTTATTCCGTTGTGGAAAGACAGGAGAAACACCCGGCTTAGGCACCACCGCAACCTGGAAATTTATTCTGAAATATGCATGTCGGTATAGGGAAGACTGAACAGCAATAAAAGCATGCCAACTTTATTTTGTTCATGCAGTGCCGCCTTATCTCTAATATTATACATCCAAAACAAAGAAGGTACGTCTAAAGGCTGAAGATTAGAGTATTGAAGGGAAACATCATCTAGAAACCTCGACAAACATGACATCATCAAACTACATCATGTGACCAGAAAGCAATGAACATTTATCGGGAATAAAAATACACACAACTAATTTAAGCACATTACAGACAAAGAAACTGCAAATAAAGCCCACAAAAAACGGCCACAAATTAAAAGCAACATCTTCAAAAAACATCATCAAACACCTTGTTCGCAAGCACAATGGAATTGTTTGGAGTTCCAGTTGAACGACGAGTTCAAAGGCTACAAACTGAACAATGGCGGGATCATTAACGCATTAGAGGGTAAAACTCAACCCCGCAGAACTATACTAAAAGTGAAAACTTAATATATCAGAGGGGAAAATTCAACAGATCAATTATGCCACACAAACTCTTTGAAGTTAATTTCAATGGTGGTATCATTAATAGGTCAATTGTAAGGTAGCCGCAACAAATGCAATAAGGAAACAACACTGGCCTTTAATTATATTATAGGGTAAAACTCAGTAACCCGACCCACACCGCGAAAGACCAACGCCACCTGTACCCGAAGCAGTAATTAATCATATAAGAACACATAACAATTTAGAGTGAGAAGATATGAAGGGAAAACCCCAATAATCTCTCACACACCCAAGGCCGACCAATTAAGGCTGTGATCCAAGAAGCACTTACCCAATTTAAAAAACAGAGACGTTAAGAGCTAGGATTTACGGAGTAAACACATTTAAATAGGCAGGAGTTCACTATACACTAATGATTCCCAACACAAACAAATGAAACCTATAATAGTAAAACCTAACTAAGTAGGACGACTCACCGAGTCACCGTTAACTACCACTGGCTGACACACAGAATCACAATCTATCATGGAAGCTTTAGTATGCAAGCAGTCGTGCCATGCTCCCTCTGGTACAACCTAGACACCCGGTTATTGAAATATCACATAAATAAATAAAAATAGCCAAAAATAAATCTAAGCTTAAGGCGACCCCAACCGGCACGTGCTCGACACAACAATCTAGCCTCTGTGGTGCATGCCAAGTATTTCATTGCAAACAGTTGTGACTAAATAGGATTTGTGCCAAGAAACACGAGGTTCACACGTGACTACATCTAAAATCAAACTCCCCTACGTATAGTCCAATAAACCAGTATCGTTCAAACTATGGTCCTCACAAAATGATCACCAACCATCATTGATATGCACGATACTGGTAGTTAACGGTTACTCGGTGAGCATCTACAAGGAGACGTAAAGTATGTCATGTTCCTTGATTAAAAAATGGCATCTGGTATGTCCAGTTGTGAGACGCGAGAGAAGCTACGCATATTAACGATGATTTGAGGACGTTTTCTAAAGAACATGGGATGCATGCAAGCGGTTCTGTGGTATGTAGGTTCGAAGGGACGACTTTTTTTCCAATGCTATTAAGTTTGATCAAAGTGCTAATTAGTACAACCGTCCCTAGACTCTACCGCTTCAAACAAAAAACTCCCCCACCATCTAAACAAGGCTAGATTAATTCCTATAGAGATGTGCCGGTCTAAGCACGCTCAAAGCTTAGATACATCAACTATTTTTAATTTTTCTATGTAATATGACTACCTTAAGCAACCGACTTAATGGGCAAAAATCAACCAACAAAACTGTAGTCCTGTCCTCCGCCTGAACTCTGGTTTACAATGAGTAGCGTGGCCACAATGCCATGGGCACAATACCAGAAGCATATGTGCAATCTCTCCTTCATTAAAGGGTTTCTAGTTAACATCATTGCAAAAAGAAGGTATGAGATAACCCTTTATCGCTTTCACGGGAATGCTAGGAGCAAAAACAAATCATGAAAACACTAAAGGTAGTTTGGCCTGAATTAAATCATGAACCATATTCCCAAATAGTTTTCTGTGGGGTCTTCTGTATGAGACTACATGTCTATTGGTGAGCAAACCAAAGGAAAACATAGTAAGCGTGTCTGAACGTTAAGTCCAGAGCAATTTTATAATAGGTTCATTTGCGCCACTGGGCAGCGCATAATATCAATGAAACCCAGAGTATGCAATATTATATAACGGTGCAGGTTGAAGGCACATAACTTTGGCTCCACGTGCTCTTAACTGATTTCTAAGTTTGTGTGAACTTTTTTACATCACTTAGAAGTAGACTATGATCTTATTTAACTCGGTAGGATGAACTGCATATAACACTAATTACACGCAACAACAGACCAATGAGACCTATAATAGTAAAACCCATCTAAGTAAGACAGGTTAACGTCAGTTGCCGAACAAACAATGCGTGGCCCAAAGCTGAACTCCCACCAAACTGAAAACATAGATATCGAAAACCAAACTATAAGATAGCTGGCGGAGATCCAAAAATCAAACCGTACATAAAGGAAATAAGAATAATAATATTATATTGCTCAATTGAAAATTTGGAACAAATAAATTAAACTCAAGGTCTGAAACAGACGAGATTTGCATACTAATCAAGAAGATGACAATTTAAGGGCGAAAAGCAAATGGTGGAGATCAGCTGAATACCCTAACAAGAAATAAGTAAAACCCAATAAAGAACGAGGACTCTATAAAGAAAAAAGATAAAAAAATTAACAATTAGAGACGTAATAAGAGGTCGATGAGCCGGTGAGGAGCGAGAAATGAGGAAAGAGACGGAAATGAGTGGTTGAGCGCGACATAAAGAATGACTTGGAGGGAGTGGGAGGGTGAGCCACAATATGCAAAAGAATGAAACGGAAGGCATGGATTGAAATTGGGAAATCAAGGGTGGAATGGAGCTTAAAAGGGCTCTTTTGGTAAGATGCCGGTCTACGGGGTGTTCCTTTTTATAAGGGTATGGATATGCCACAAAAGTTAAGCGAACCAGATTTTAAAAGGCCAATCAAATAAAGCACAAAATTATTTTAAAATCACTATCAAATCATTTAGAAACCACCGCCAAATTAAAGTGAAAAAAATATATTAAATTAAACCACCGCCAAATAAAATAAAGCCAAATCAATGGTAAACACACTGAGACAAAATGACAGGTAGCAAGAAGCAACCGAGAGCAATAAAAAGGGAAGATATACTGCAGCCGAACAGAAAAAAGAGATCAAATCTCACTTCTAATGCATATATGATAACATTTATTTATCAAAATTAAAAGAACGCACCATGATTTTTGCATTGCCTCACTAACACAACTCTAGCTTTCAAGTTCAAGTTGGAATTCACTGGCAAAACAAATACATACGAGTTATTAGCAACATCACAATGTAAGTAATTGTAAGCACTCGAAGTGTAAGATGAACCTCAATACAGCAATCGCAAGCACTAAATGTGCAGGGCGAACAACCATCGTCTGTATGTAGAATCGTGCAACCGCTACTAACAATATAACAACCTCTAAGAAAACATCAATCACCATCAGCAAACTTAAAAGGAGAAAAATATCAAAACAAAGATCGAGTATTACCTCTGTGTGAAGATGCGGCTATTAAAATATGCAGCCCCTAAAAGTGAGCAGACATAACTAAGTTTCTAGCTAAATCTATTTAACATGAAAACTTGTCATAACCTACTACGTAATAGAATAATGATTCATACAAGGATTGAGCTGGTCGCACACATGTGACCAATTCTATAACTTGTCGCACCCTGTAGACACGATGAACTTGCCTCCAATGAGTAACACACAAGGATTGGAGTGATCTCACATGTGATATGCCTCATAAAAGAGGCGCTGGTAAAAGCTAGCTACGTAAAAGACTAATAGTTAACAGTGAGAAGACAATAACGATAATGCAACTAGATGAGAGATGGGCAAAATCAAATTCTAATTATTATCTTTCTGTCGCGGAACCATCTCAATACTGGGAGTTTCGATGCAATCTCACCACTAAATACAAGCGCACAACATGATAGATCAAGCAATAGCATCAGAAATTCAGCTCGTCATATAACCAATAAGATTATCAATATATCCAATGCACCAATTCAACGGCAATCTAAAAAACTATTTAAAAGTAAGAATCAAAGCAAGCCAAACCCGCTGTGGAGCATCTAAGGTAAAATTATAGCGTACCATGTCCTGAGTAAAGCCGAAGGGACCATAAAAAGCAGCGGCCAAACACAAATAAACCGACTGTAAACCAGCCGCAACAGCTCGGAGGCTAAAATGTGCATCAAACAGCAAATGAAGCGGCCGTATTAGCTCAGAAGTTCAATATATCGCATTAATTTCGCACTCAACCTGTATATTGGTAGGTTGACCGTAATGGATTTCTGCCGGCAAAAAAAAAATTAAAAAAAAATGACTGACACTGCAAAAAGGAGACCAAAAGTACAATTGTTGAGAGGAAAATTGCGTACGTAGAGTCTAGGCCGAAATTATCACTCTAGAGGTACATGAACTACAACATGCGGGGGGTGAAAAATGATAGAGGCAAGGGAGTTGTTAAGGAGTAGATAACTACATATGCATAACCTCTCATTTGTAGATCCAAAAGTAGTTTCGCCAACATTTGTAGATGCCTAAAAGACCCCTTTCTCTATTGTTCACAAAGAAGTGAGAGTTTGAAGCACTCCATAGGACTACTACGCAACCACGT
This sequence comes from Heliosperma pusillum, assembly GCA_022085475.1. Classification (NCBI taxonomy): domain Eukaryota; kingdom Viridiplantae; phylum Streptophyta; class Magnoliopsida; order Caryophyllales; family Caryophyllaceae; genus Heliosperma; species Heliosperma pusillum. Next base: position 16,613 of record JAIUZE010003940.1, read on the forward strand.
GAATACAATACAACCTACTATGATGTAGCTCTGGTTAACAATCAACTACCTCATGTTACAAGCTCAATAACTCACCCCGTTGGCCAGGCCAGTCCATTGGAAGAAAAAAAAGAAAGCAATCTCACTAACGAAGCAAACAAACATAAAAGCGCAGCACACAGGGCAAAGCGGAGTAAAACAACAGTGCAAAAGCTAGATCTGGAGCACATACAAGAGCAATGACCAAGAGCTTGGGCGGTAATCAATGAACATGCGACCCAAACTACACCCCAAACCCCAGGAATACAACAATAATCAAAATAAAGTTCATCAGAAAAAGTAGCAGGTTACATAGAAAGCATGCAGCAGTGAGGAAAGCAGTAGTAAGCAACAAACTGCATCGTATAAATAAAACGAATTCAAGAGCAAAAATCATAATGGCTAATAACAAGGAGAAATGACCTTTGAGCAGAGCTCCGATTAGAGGTGATAGTATCAAATTTTGCAGGTGGAGCAGCAAACCCTAAACCCCAGGAATACAACAAGAATAAAAATAAAGGCTAATCAGAAAAGGCTCAGCCTATGATTAAAGTATGCACTCGCTGGAAAAACAAAAGGAAGCGAAACCAAAACCGATAAACATACTGGGTAATAACACAAAGAAAATACTTTTGAGGAGAGCTCCGATGAGATCTAAGAGCAAGCACTCACCCCGCCACACGAAACAATCGCAACCCGCTGGTCCTATCAGCAATCCAAAACCCCAGGAATACAGTTATTACAAAAATAGCTAAAGGGGGGGGGGGGGGAATTAGGTCCACATAAGAAACGATTGGTGAAGTTAAGACTGACGAAATTAGCATTAGATTAAGTAAACGCCATGTATGTAAGAAACTAGGCAAGAAATTAGCAAACAGTATCGCATAAATAAAGCGAAATCAAGACTACTAATCATTATGGGTAATGGCACAAAGAAATGACCATTTACAACAATATGCGTACACTATTCAATTTAATTCAAGGTTTTTTTTGACATAGTCCCAATTTTCACTTGAGTAAAAAATTACTTAGCCTAACTCAGAATTCCAAGGACAATCATTACTTACCCTAACTGTAGCATTTAATTTATTGAGTAAATAGAAGGGAGGTTCCTCATGTACTGCAAAATTCAGCTTGTGGCAACGAAATTCGTGAAATTAGTAAGGCACGGATCAAAATAATAAGCAATAAATTGAGAAGACGTTAACGGAAAAACGCAAAACAAAAGTGGCGATTATGAATATACTGCATATAACATACCCAACTTTAAGCGACAAAAAAAGAAGAAACTAACCTAACTCTACTTAATAAGTGAAGAAATTATGCAAGCCCCTTTGAAGACGTACACCATCACCATCACCATCACCATCACCATCACCACCGCCGTACGGAGAACAAATCATAAGCAAAGTAGATGTGAAATCCGCAAACCCCAGGAATACAGTAAATAGAAAAAACCATAAAAAAGAAAGTTCACCTCATTGTTGGAGGATTGAAGGATCTTTGAGTTTATAAGAAGGAATTCCACCCGATTATTGGAGGATTGATGAGTTTATAAGAAGAATTGATGAGATGATGAGTGCGTTAGAACGATGCATAGTGAAGGCAGAGAAGTGAGAAGAGAGACGGAAATGAGTGCTGAGCGTTAGAGTGATTAGTGTGAGAAGAATGGAAGGCTGAGATGCAGGAAGATCTACGGTTGAGGGAGGAATAGAAATGACTATTCATAAGCACAGTGTTTTCAACTTCTCCCTTTTATAAGGGTATAGATTTCATTTTGATGTTTAATTGGATTAGATTGTCACGACCGAATGATTTCTACTACTTATTCAAAATTGTTTTGAAAAATAAACTATCTTGACAATGAGCAGATAGTGAAACATAATTGATATATACGAAGTACGGAGTATTTGATCTCAACTAACGTAATCCAGATTAACAACTTAGATTAATTTGTTTGATTCATGAATTAAAAAATTTCACATCCATATCGAGCTAGCTTGGATTATGTGATTATCAATCTTATGGCTTTATTAAAAAATTGAAAACTGAAAATGTTCTACCACTAATAAATTCTCTAGGTCCTGATTATGGGTGCATCCCCGCCTCACTGTGACAACCCTCGCAAATGCGGAAATAAAACATAACAAGCATGTGATTTATATAGCGGAAAATACGATGTTTTTGAAACTTTTTACATGCAAGATAGAAATACGAGGAATATCAAATAATTACAAACAAAATAGAATATACTACAAAGAGACGAAGTCTCTCAAAATGTTATCAATATCAAAGTGATTAGCAAACTAGCTAATAAACGTCTAGAGGTGTTTCATCCAAGGACAACGCCCGCTAGCTCACACCCGAACCCAAAATACCACAAGCAAAAAGCCATCCAATCAAGCAACCTGTTCATCCATGAAAACCATGAACGCCACAGTCAGTGGGGAGTAACTCCGGGTTCTCCCAGCCATATCACATTAAACGTACATAAAAGGAAATACAAAACTAGAAGCATGCATATATAGATATACATGTGAAATACGATAAGGATAGATAGGCAATTCAATATATAATGATAAGAGCATATGGAGTACAAATCCGAATCCATCATGTTATACAAAGACTCGGGGAAGACACTCTTAGGAAACCGAATACGCTCACTAGGGCTTACATCTCACCGTTAGCTGTATAAGTTTGATAAGATTGAGACTCGACGAACAAACCATGCCAAGTCATTCAATGATCAATCATATAATCATTCATCCAAACACACCAATACATTGACGACACCTCTCACGGTAAATGAAACGCACTAGCACCGTGTACATGGCAAGTATGATTAAAAGGCATCCACGGGATAAGACATTTCCCTGAACGCATACACGATGCTACATTTCGTATATGTAGACTAATTTCCTCCTGCTAGGACGACGATAATAATACGGTCCTAGTCTACACCTGGCCAGATTCTCGGAATAAACGTGTTCCGATTCGACATGCGATAAACATTTCGCATCCAAGACTCGGTCAATCATTGACGCCGAGTACCCCAAAATTGGTAGAACAATTCACAAAAGAGGCGGAAAAGAGCACAAGCCTCATAACAAGCGGTACGCTACATGCAAATAACACCACCTCGCAAGTACACAACATTTGACGGCCGGGTCGATCAACGCAAAGCGTTCGCCTCCCAACAACGTCGTCGTATGCCCACTAACACCTGCAATTAAGCAGTAGGATACCTCCCCGTTCCGACATTCCAGCCTTACGAACGTGGAGGTAGCCAAGGGAATGAGAGTACAAAGCACATAACAAAAATAGTGCTCAAACCGTAACCTTTGTAAAAACCGACTCAAAGTGGGACATAGAAAAAACCGTCACAAAACAAGAGAATAGGGAGTTTTATAAGTTTAACTATAATAAAAATGAATCAATACATGATACAGAAGCATTTGAACCAGTTTATGAAGCATAATAAATAAGAACATAGATCACCTCTCCAAAACAACGTTGTTTGGAAACCAACTAAAACAAGGGTCCACTTCAAACGGTCATAACTAGAGTTCTAGATATGGAAATAAAGAAATTCCAAGTTGAAGGGATAGCTTATCTTCTTACGGTTCCAACGATAGGTCACAAGCCCAAAACAAACAAGTAACGAAGGAGATATGATCATTTTACAAAAAGGGGTCAGTGCAGTGAAACTGCAAAAGTCACGACCGTGACTTGTATTTTACGCCCGTGAAACTCTCTGTTACGCAAAGGTATATGGCCAGCCACTATTTCACGCTCGTGACATGAGTTTCACGACCGTGACTTGGGTCAAGACATCTCCATTTTGTTCTAAACTCAACCATTATCAACTATTATCATAAATCATTAATTCTCATATCAATTATCAACTAACAACAACTATCATCAACAACCCAATTCCTATGATTACTAATCTTATTCTAAATACGATTACTAACTTAGAAAACACATTAAAAACACGTAAATGATATCGAGTAACCCTTCACCGTTACCTTTATGCGTCTTTAATCGATTTCTAGAAAGTCTCCACCTACAATAGATAACAAAAGATGAATATAATTCACCTTTGAGAAAGACGGATAAATTGAAAAGCGAGAAAGACGGTAATTTTATTACCAATACGGATAGAGGAAGATGAGAGGGGAAGAATAAGACAAACTTACGTGAATTTGAGCGAGAATTGAGCGAGATATGACGAATCTAAGCTTGGATCAAAATGGAGGCAAGGTTTTGATGGGGTTTCTTAAGGAAGAAGAAATGTTGAGTTGTGTGAGTTAGGTTAGGGTTAGGAGGGAGTATAAGATGTATGAGTGGAAAAGTCAAGAAAAAGTCAAAGACGACTTGAGACGGGATTTACTTGAAATCTCGCGAAATATCCAAATACGAACTCGGAAATTTTAAATTCGACTCGAAAAATTTAATTCTAAACTAAAACAAAATTTCGCTGAAAAGTATCCGTATAATATTTTTAAATTACAAATAGGGTACATTTGCGGGTGTTACAATCACCCCACCTTTTAAAAAGTTTCGTCCTCGAAACTTGAGAGTAGAAAACAAAAGTATCAAACACAAGAATCGGTTTTCAAAATCAGCACGAAAGCTTTTACAAGGGAAACATTTATGAAACGAGGTTCTTCTCGAAAACAGTTTAAGGAAATTTTTCGTAAGTGCGAAACTTTAATTAGGAATCACAAGAGTGCCCGTCGCGAACGAGTACTCTAGTTATCCAAATCAAATCAATGTCGAAAAAGTGAAATCAAAAATCAAAACAAGTGTTAGTAAGTGCAGGACTAGTCACCAGACGTCTCCAATAACAAGTCCAAACATCCAACCAAACGCAAAAATCCAACTATAAAAGCGAAAGAAATCTATTTTCTCCAAAAAGAGGGTACACAAACCATCTTTAGACTTCTTTGAAACGTTAAACTAGAAATATAATATGGAAATTTGAAGGTTTTATCAAGATAAAACCAAATAACAGGACATTACACGTACATAGAGCGACTCGCACAATTCACACACAAGTCAGGGTAACAAAATATATACAAAACACGCAAAAACGAAACAAATCGAACTCTTAGAGATAGGAAGATCACGATAAAATCGGCAGGAAGATCTACAAGAATTCGACATCACTAACTTTACGAATGAACTAGTCCTCAAGAGAATGCGAATTACCCAATTTCCAACTCAACATTTTCAATCATTAGATTCCTACGAAAATTATTTCATAACCACGAGATTTCAGGCTAATAACCTAATTATTCAGATCCATTTAGTATCCACTAAAGTCCATCGGCACGGTAGATTCCACAACTAACAATCCACCTGAAAGATTCATTACATACTCTAATCTTCATAGTTTCATCAAAACCCTTACTAGAAACCACCAACAAAGTATTTATATCTAGAGAAACATGATCACTAACAACCACAAGGTAAAGGAGACTTACCATGAAAACCTTTAATCCAATTTACTTCAAACTCATTATCCTAAATTTACAGTGAACTTTCTCATCCTCGAAAGTCAAAACACAATCCACACAACAAAACCTAATTATCTAAGATCCAACTAGCCTCATCCTATATCTCACGACAAGGAAAAATCCACAATCCATTATCGATTATAATAATTCTTTAATACGCCATAACATCCTTAATTCAATCACTACTATGCTCGAAACCTCAAATACAAATAGTCACATTAGCAAATTATGGTAGTTACTAATTCTCAAGATAAATGGGTTCACCATTCTAACTCTATAATCCATAACAACTGAGCACTCACTATCCAAAGTTTGCAACGAACATTTCTCAATCTCCAACTATGATTCTTTAAGAATAAAAGAGAATTACTAATTCCAAACCACAAATGACCAATCAGTTGGCAATCAGACAACCATTCAAATCATTCAATTCATCTAAAACTCAAAATGAATCGATTTTCATTTATGACAAAACTCCTCAAACTTTGGGTACTAACTCAATTACCCTAAAGCAAAGTCTCTTTTAGAATCCACCAATTAGAGACATCTAATTCCCAAATGATATCTCAAGCAACCGATATAATACTCAACAACAACGAATATCATCTCGCTCAACTTGATTCCCAAAATAGCACTACACTAACAAGCTCAATAAATGAAGCCACCAAGAGAGTACTGTAACACCCGCAAATGTACCCTATTTTTCTAGTAAAAATATTTTACGGATACTTTTCAGTGAAATTTAGTTTTAATCGTAAATTTAATTTACCGAGTCGAATTTAGAATTTCCGAGTTCGTATTTGGAATTTCCGCGAGATTCCATGTGAATCCCGTCTTAAGGCGACTTTGAATTTTTCTTGACTTTTCCACTCATACTCCTTCATATACTCCCTCAAACCCTAACCTAATTCATTCCTCACAACTCAACTTTCCTTCTTCTCTAAGAAACCCAAATCCCTTGCCTCCATTCTTTGATCCAATCTTTGAATCATCGTATCTCATTCGTTTCTTGCTCAAATTCACGTAAGTTCGTCTTATTCTTCCCCTCTTAGCTTCCTCTATCCGTATTAGTAATAAAATTACCGTCTTTCTCGCTTTTTACATTATCCGTCTTTCTCAAGGTGAATGAAATTCATCTTTTATTATCTAATTGTTTATAGGTGGAGACTAGGAAGGTGTAGAATCGATTAAATACGCTAAAGGTAACGGTGAAGGGTTTCTCGAATATCATTTACGTGTTTTATGTGTTTTCTCTAGGCTAGTAATCGATTTAGATTATGGTTAGTATGCTTAGGACTTGTGTTGTTTGTTGTTTGTTGTTTAGTTTGTTCAATTGATATAGACTTGATTGTTTGTGATGATCACTGAGGATTTTTTGGTTGAATAACTTGTTGGAATTTGATCGTTCCTGAATCCCGTGTGGGACGCAGGCTGCGTCATGGGACGCTGGCTGCGTCGTAGGACGCAGGCTGCGTCGTGGTGGCGCTGGCTGCGTTACGCGCGGCCGACTGCAGTTTTCCTGCACTGACCCCTTTTTGTAAAATGATCATATCTCCTTCGTTACTTGCTTGTTTTGGGCTTGTGACATCCCGTTGGAACCGTAAGAGGATAAGCTATCACCTCCATCTAGAATTTCTGCATTTGCATGTCTAGAACTCTAGTTATGACCGTTTGAAGTGGACCCTTGTTTTCGTTGGTTTCCAAACAACCTTGTTTTGGAGAGGTATCTATGTTTCTTATTTATTATGCTTCATAGACTTGTTCTAATGCTTATGTATCATGTATTGACTCATTTTTATCATAGTTAAACTTGTATAATTCCCTATTCTCATGTTTTGTGACGGTTTTTCATATGTCCCGCTTTGAGTCGGTTTTTACAAATGTTACGGTTTGAGCACTATTTTGTTATGTGCTTTGTACTCTCATTCCCTTGGCTACCTCCACGTTCGTAAGGCTGGAATGTCGGATCGAGGAGGTATCCTACTGCTTAATTGCATGTGTAGTGGGCATACGACGACGTTGTTGGGAGTTGAACGCATTTCGTTGATCGACCCGGCCGTCAAATGTTGTGCACTTGCAAGGTGATGTTATTTGCATGTAGCGTACCTCTTGTTATGAGGCTTGAGCTCTTTTCCGCCTCTTTCGTGAATTGATCTACCGAATTTGGGGTACTCGGCGTTTTCTTTGTAAGACCGAGTCTTGGATGCGAAACGTCATCGCATGTCGAATCGGAAAATGTGATTCCGAAAATCTGGCCAGGTTTAGATTAGGAGCCGTTTAATTATCGTTCCTACCAGGAGGAAATTAGTCTACATATACGAAATGTGATCGTGTATGCGTTCAGGGAAATGTGATCTCGTGGATGCCTTTTAATCATACTTGCCATGTACACGGTGCTAGTGCGTTTCATTTACCGTGAGATATGTCGTCTTTGTGTCGTCGTTCTTGAATGCGTGATTTCATGGTTTTATTCATGGTCATTGCATGACTTGGCATCGTCACAATATATTGGTATTTTGAATGTATGATATATGTTGGATTTTATGTATCATCGCCAGACTTGGCATGTTTTGTTTTGTCGAGTCTCAATCTTATCAAACTTATACCAGCTAACGGTGAGATGAACCCTATTGAGCGTATTCGGTTGCCTAAGAGTGTCTTCCCCGAGTCTTTGTATAACATGATGTTACGGTTTTTGTACTCCCTGTATCGAAGCATTATATCTTGAATTGCCTATCTACCTTATCGTATCTCACATGTATATCTATATATGCAGTCTCTACTTTTGTAATTTCCTTTTATGTACGTTTAATGTGATATGGATGGGAGAACCCGGAGTTACTCCCCACTGACTGTGGCGTTCATGTTTTTCATGGATGAACAGGTTGCTTGATTTGGATGGCTTTTTGCTTGTGGTATTTTGGGTTCGGGTGTGAGATAGTGGGCGTTGTCCCTGGATGAAACACCTCTAGACGATTTTAGCTTGTTTGCTAAACACTTCTACTTTGTTAACATTTGGAGAGACTTCGTCTCTTGTTGTAGTTAATTCGTACCTTGGTTTGTAATATTTGACACTCCTCGTATATTTCTTCTTGCATGTATAAAAGTTTTAAAAACTTCATATTTCCGCTATATAATTCACATGCTTGTATGTTTTATATTTCTGCATTCGCGAGGGTTGTCACAGTACAATACCACCAACAGATTCATCCTAAGGTTTAAATCCAATCCTATTTATGGTCAAAATCAACACGAAGCTAGCTAACAACCTAATCATCTCACCAGAGGAAAGACAATGACACCATGACATTGGAAACGATAGGAGATTTCGAGGGAAACACGAACGCGATAAGATCGGAAGAAAATTAGAGGAACGCTAGAGGCAGGGAGCCAAAAGCTAGATATTGGATAGATATAGCTATGAAGATAGCCAAGCAAAGGAAAAGATAAGAGAAAACATTTTCCTAGGAATCAGGTTTAGAAGGAACTTGCATGAAAGGAAATGGAAAGGGATAATGGCACGAGAAAAAGGTTTAAGGTTTAATCCACAAAATTCCCTTTTCAAACTCAGGGCGATAGCAAAGCAAATCATCTCAATAACAAAGGTCTCTTACAAGGGACCCTCGTACCACAAATCATCGGAGTGAGGTACACCTAGATTTAACAAATCGATTACAACCCAATTCATCCATACTTTCATATAACACGGTATCCCAATTTCGGAATTCCAACTTAAGCATAATAACATTCTCTCAACTCCAAAATTTGACACATTCTCAAAGGTTTCAAAATCGAAGAACTAATAAGGAATTCTCGATACTAATCTTTTTTCAACTCCTATGGCCCACAAGATAGAACACCGAACAGAACGTCATTATCAACATCATAAGGCATCACCGACATAGCCAATCTAATCAGATTCCACTCATGACCATAATCCTTAAGTAACATGGTTTAATCAATCACGACGACTTACTACCTCAACCAAGTCTCCGATACTATGAAATAAGGTCAATTTTTTAAATCCAAGAATTATAGCCAAGTACTTTTCCACCAAGCGTATATTCTAACACATACACTAGAATCCACAAAAAGTCACTTAGTCTCAAAAGCGTTTTACACCTCAAGGTATCATCCAAATATTCTCACTTAGAACAACTAGCTCCAATTTAGATATGATCCTCAAGACACTCTAATATTACTAAACTCATAAGTTCAAAAGATTAAATCACTAATGGGTTAAGAAGTCCTAGCCAACTCATTCAACCTTACACCATCAAATACCATGAACTATCTACACATTAGTCATGGCAAGCTCAAGGCATTAAATCATCAAACTTATCTTACTACCTTTCCTTAGAGTTTGGTTTCTCATGGTACTTGTTGCCATAATCACGTATATGGTGGAATTTAGATCTACAACCATTTTCCTCAAATCCAAATTTATTCTACAATACTAATATTCCACAAAATTCAAAGTTCTTCCGACCAAGTATAATATACCACAAACAAATGGGTATGGCATCCACAAAAATGTTACAAGCGGAAAGTAAGGATACCAATGGTAAGATGGAGGAACTATCAAGAGTAATTTCCAAGAGGCAAACAAGTTGGAAGAGAAAGAAGCACCTAGATAGAAGGAACAGAGCATAATACATTAAGGACGAGAGAATTCATAGATGAGGAAGAAATACACTTCAATTAGACTTGTCAATCTTCAAATCTTCGGTAGAGGATACTTCTTCTAGGTAACACATGATCCTCCTCAAGACGGTA